>JAJPUD010033870.1:0-11129 GCA_023553655.1 Myrmecobius fasciatus
CCCCCCCCAGCCTCCATTAAGAAACCACAGGTGAAGTTATGCAAAACATTTCCATAAGTCATGCTATGAAAGAAAACATAGATCTTCCCACCCTAAAAAATAAAAACAAACCAAAAAAAAAAAAAAAACCTTAAGAAAAATAAAGTTAAAAAAAAAAGGAGAGAGTATGCTTCAATCTGTATTCAGACAGTTCCTTCTCTGGGTATGGATAGGATTTTTCAACGTTAAGTCCTTCAGAGTAGTCCTGCATAATTGTACAGCTGAGTATAACAAAGTCATTTACAGCTGACCATCCAAGAATACTGCTATTACTTTGTGTATAGTACATTTCACTTTGCCTGTATTCATAGAGAACTTTCCAGGCTTTTTCTGAGAGCATGCTGACTCATCATTTTCCATAGAACAATGATATTCCATCATAATCACATAACACAATTTATTCAGCCATTTCCTAATTGATGGACAACCCCTCAATTTTCAATTTTTTGCCCTGAGAATAGAGCTGTTATATTTTTGTAAGTCCTTTTCTTATACACTTTAAAGTTTAACCTGCATTAATATTTTCTCCATCATTTTCTTAAGTCTAGATAACCAATAAAATAATAAAGTCTTGATTTATAGCATTTGCCAGTTTCTGAGGTATCAAAGTAAAAACTGAACAAACCATTGAAGAGCCAGCAAACCCCTGACAACTCCTCAGAGAAGTCAAGTGTTTTGCTCATAGTCATCATTTAATAGTTAACCTTAGTCCAGTGCCTTTTCTTCACTACAATATAGGTCCTCTCTGATCAAAACCAAAGTGGGTCTCTGGCTGGGGGATGGGAGGCAATGAGGCCCACAGGAAATAAGATATAGATGTTTTTATCTGAATTCTCTAGGGAGTAATTCAAGAAAATGAGAGTTTGGAATCTGGGTGATTACACTGGTGGTAAAGGGGAAAATGTCTTTTTTTTCTGGAAGAATATAAAATTATTAATTGTATTCTATGCCTATGTAATTTGGCTTCATTAACTGTGACTCCATGAGAATCCACAGTTAACTACTGCATGTGAGATATTTATCTCTCCTCCTAAATGGACTTACTTAGGGACTATTAGCTAACATTAAGGAAGAGCTAGTTTATACATCTAGGGACAAGCAGGAAAGCAATATAAAGACAGTAATGACCTTTCTTAGAGACACCTTCCCCAAAACATAAGGATCTTTCACTTCTCACAAAGTGAGGAAACAGGGACAAATATGAAACACAGATTTTTTTTTCCTTAAAGACTCACATCAATAGTCACTTATTAGAAGACCAAACACTCTATCACACTACTTTTGATAGCTGTGAAAAGGCTGGAGGGAAAACATGTTGAAGCTTTAACTGTAATGCAGCAAGAATTTTTTGCTTTGAAAAAATGACAATAGCAATCAGAGGTTGTAATACCTGGTCTGGTTGACAACAAATCAGATCGGTCCTCCAGAGCACAAATGTTTCCATCCAAGGACCACCAATTAATTCATCAACAAACATTCATTAAACTCCTACTATTTGAAAGACACTGTGTCAACTATCTAGTATACAAAAATAAAAATTAAATTGTGCCAGGCAACATAGTATTCCAGATACAGTGTTGGACCTAGTATTGAAAAGATCTAGATTCAAATCCTGCCCCTAGTACTTACTTATTAACTAGGACCTCCTACAGATAGCCAAAGCAATTTTCCTGGAGAAAACCTATCCAGGGGCAAAAAGAAAAACATATTTTACTCTTAAAAAATCTGTAGAGAAGAAAGAGAAAAATATTAGGAGGAAGAGAATTTGTAATCAAGAGTCTTAGAATGAAAAGACTTGGGCCTGAGTAGAAGTCCAAGTTCCAATATATACAAGATAGTGACTGTGGGCAAATCACTTAAGCATTCTAGACCTCAGTTTCCTCATTTGTAAAATAGAAAATTAAAAAACAAAAACAAAAATCATTTTATACTATCTACCTCATAAAGCTGTTAAGAGAAAAATGCTTTTGGAAAAAAATCCAAGCAAATATGAGCTATCATTATTGTTGTTGTTCCTATTCCACAAGAGAGAAAACTAAGGCTCAGAGAGACTGTCATACTGTAAGTTTTACCACAAGTTATTGACAGCTCGGGATTTCTTGCTCTGAGCCTGCCTCTGGTTCCCAGAGGAGAGTACTCAATCATTCTGGCATACTATTTGGATTGGAAACAGCATTACAGCTGGAGTTTGCTCGGAGAGAACTCACACTGAGCTCAACCTTGTCATTCCAAAGAGAATTTGTCTTGTGGTTTCTTATGCTCCTTTCTTGAGCTCACATAACTCAAAAATGGTTTCATTTTCCAAACCAAATTTTACGGCCTTTTAGTTCCAGGATAGGACTTGAGTACTTAAAATATTTCCCTATCCTTCCTTTTATCCACACAAAAAGAATACTTCAAGATTTTATGGAGAAAATGAAACTCAAACACAAAGGTTTTCAGGAAGCCCCTGAATTCTCATATTCCAAGGGTGACCACCTATATTTTAAATATTTTTATTCATCTAGAGTACATCAGCTTTGGGAATCCCCTCATTCAGTATGCACCAGGCACTTGTAACTGATGCCAAGTGGAAGAGTTTGGGGAACAAAAGTTATTAAACATATGTCCCTTCCCTACCTTTTCAAATACTCCACAGGATGAAGTACTGCTGGGTCCAAAGGCAGTTTAGGAAAAGCTGGGATTACAAAGAGGGGCTCTCAAAAAGTTAATGAATTTAGTAGCTATTAAGCCAGTCAGGAAAATTATTTTTATAAGTATGTGAGTCAGCATGCTGAAAGCAATGACATGGACATGACTGGTGAAAGCCCCTATTCAGAATCACCAGAAACCAATGAGGACACCTCTGAGACTCCTGACAGAACATACCCTCACAGAAGTCTTAGCTCCCCTCCCTCCCCTGTCTGTGGTCCCACTAACCACAGTGGGTTCTGTGGTCATGTGTAATGGCTCCAGGTCTGTTTGTAGAGAGGGAGTTTTTGCCTCTTTTTCAAAGCATAAATATATGTATCTGTGCTTGCTTGACCCGTGTTCATCACTCTCCCCTTAATCGTCCACAGAGCAAGAAACACAAACCTAGAATGTCAAATGTAAGCAACCATGTGCTCTGAAACCTTAGTGACAGAAAATAAGAGGGAGGAATATGGAAAGCCTGGGGGACTGGAGATGGAACACTTTTTTAGAACAAAGAATTTTTTGTCACCCAGTAATTCTGCTAAAACCCTCTGGAGAAATCCTAGTTATATGCCCCATCTAGGTGTAGAACTGATTTTTGAAGAGTATTATAATGGCATGCAAGCTGGAGAATGACTTTGAGTTCAGGTCTAGAAACTATCTGAAGATGTAATTCATAACGGTTCATCAATAAAATGACTAGAGAGATGCAACTCTGGAAGATCAAGTTACAGAAAGGATGCAATCTATGTCAGTGAAAAGAGTTTCCCACTAAAGAATACAGATATTTGAAGTGCTGGTATGGCAGCATCACAAAAACAAAACTGACTACATTTTAATCAATTTGAAACAACTGACTGCTAATGGGGAAATCTTTTCCAAATACCTGCTTCTATGAGAGCATCAAATACTTAAATCAAAGAGTCAAAATTAACAGCAAACTAAAAGAAAAGATAAAAATAAAAAATTATAGCTCCAATCTGACCTATTTTCCAAATTGCAACATGAATAAAAGTCATCAATAGTGATTTTCATAATCCCCCCACAGAATTTTAACCATTATAAGTCAACTACAAAAATAAAAATACCCAAAGATTCCAGAAATCATCTCAGCATGCACACACTTGAATCACAAACAGAGAGCCCTACCAATCAAGGACAAAGTGGTTTAGGACTAAAAATTCAACTTGTAAAAAGTTATGTAACTCCTCAAAAACTATTAAAGAATAGTAGAAGGAAAAAAAGTTTTACAGAAAACTTGCTATGAGATCTATCAAACCAAACGATCCCAAATGCATTTATACTCTAAAAGGAAGACAACAAATAGTCAAAAAATGGAACTTCTCTGCCAGTACTACTATAGTACATTAATAATGATAGTACAATTTTAAAAATTCACATAAGAAGCATACCAAAAATAATTATTTTAAAAAAATTTAAAGATTAACTTCAAGATATCTCAAAGCAAGGAAGAATGCCAAATGATTTTTAAAAAGTCTTGGAAAATATTATCCTTCCTTCCCCTATTTCCTCCACCCTTCCAAAAAAAGATAATGGAGAGGGCATCACTAACAAGTCACATTTGTTTCTTGTTTCTGTAAAATCTTTATGAAAATGATCCATACATTTAATCAATATCCTTAATGAAAATCTGAAAAAGGAAGCTATTGCAAACTATTTTCTGCTACAAAAACCACATCTTTCTTATCTACACAATTGACTGAAACATAAAGAGAAAATATGATCCTGTTGCACTTACTAGACTGTTGGTTATAATAAGATTTACCCAAAATATCAAACTGCATCCTTGGGGGCTTTCTTTCAATAAAGTGTTTTCTATGCCTATGTTAAGATCATACAAGATTACTTCACAGATGCAACCACAGAAATAAGTTTCTTTAAAAGTCCTCTGATGATCAAGATCAAATAGGAAGGAAGTTATATATCTGGCCATGGTTGTTCACTACTCTTATGGAAAATGTCCTGCATAGAGCACAAATAGGAGAGAGATTCCCAAATATGGCTTCTAATTGCTTCTAATTATAAAGAACACTGTGTTGTCTCTCATGAGTTCTATAATCACACTGGAAAAAAATGAATAAATAATGCCTCTATTATTCAAACTATGACATACAGCTTGAAGACCAGACTCTTGAGCACATATCTCTTGGACAGGCAGTAAAGACTGATAAGTAATGAAACCAGGTCAGTTACTGAATAGGAAGAAGAAAGCTGGATTGCATTTGGGAAAATGAACAGTATTTTCAATAATCCCAACACTTAAAATAAAGATTAAAATTTTTACTATTATTCTTTTTCTGGTGATGTTCTAAGGTTGGGAATCATAGCATATCTTTAAAGAATCAAAATTTCAAGTGACCTTAAGGGCAAATAAAAGTGTGACATATGGATGCAGCAGCATATTACTAATGACATCCTGTATATAATTAAGTCTATTGAAAAACTGGAAAGATAGTGGGTGCCCATTGATCAGGGACTAGTTAAACAAAATGTGGCACATAAATTTGATGAAATATATTGTGCAATAAACAAATGACAAATATGAGAAATTCTGAAAAAAAAATTGGAGACTGCAGAAATCCACAAAGATCTGTGGAGATATTTCAGAGAGATTGTGAATCTAGATGAAGGTATGTATTTTAAGAATGTTTCCTAATTTCTAACTGAAATTTAGCATTCATTCATTTATTCAGCAATATTTAAAAACACCATTCTGAACTGTTCATGTCACAAATACTGTCAATAGGGTCCACACCAAAAAAAAAAAAAAAAAAATTAAGAACCCCTACTGTAAATTGATATGATCTGAAGAATGCATAAGTAAAAAACAATATATAAAATGACTGTAAAAGTGTAAATGAAAAACAAAACAAAATACTGAAAGGCAGATGGATTTAGATTAATAGTAATGAGGAATCTTTGTCCCAGATATCAGGTGATAAACCACATTTTGCTCTTCTTGGCAGAAAGAACGGGGATCATGAGGTACAGAATGTTGTATTTATTGTCAAATGTGTTTATTTTGTTTGTTCAGTTTGTTTAACTGTTCTTTGTTACTAAAAGGGGTTCACTGGAAATGACTGCCATGAAAAAAAAGGGCTTCAATAAAATTCTCAAAGAAAAAAAAAATAGTGTGAAAGATATCATCCACATATTGTTTGTTTAAAAAAAAAAGATGCCATCCAGGAAATATATTATTGAAAGAGAGCATGTATGATCTCATATTGAGATGAAGACATCAAAGGAAGAGGAAGGTTTTTAAAATAGTGGTTAAGTTCTTTATGAAAAATGTGTGGGAGGGCAGCTAGGTGGTGCAGTGGATAGAGCACCAGCCCTGAAGTCAGGAGGACCTGAGTTCAAATCTGACCTCAGACACTTAGCACTTCCTAGCTGTGTGACCCTGGGCAAGTCACTTAACCCCAATTGCCTCAGCAAAAAAATAAAAAATAAAAATGCATGGGAAGGCATGTATAAGAGTTGCACAGAATGAGATGTATATTAGTTTGAATGGGTTTTGATCTTTTGAAAGTAATATACATATGAATCTTAGGAGCAATCTGAGAGATGTCTGAAGTTGACCCTGGGGTTCTTGAAACATATGCCTGCAAATCAGAATCCTTAGTAAATTCTAAACTTCAAGTATGGCATTAATAATAGAAAGTTCTGATATATTCATCAGCAGGTTAAATAAAGGGTCATGCAATTTTCAACCGCACTAATCCTTGAAGTCCATTTACCAAGTCACTGAGGGGCTGAAATCTTCCTTTCCATGCTAATAAAATCACAAATCCTTAAAGTCATGAAGAGTTTGCATAGATGAGAGCATTAGAATCAGGGTCTTTATTTTAATTCCTGTTTTTTTCAAGTTTTGAATTAAATGAGCAATTACACCCTCAACTGATCAGGGCACCCATTGTTGCTTACAAATCAATTCTCCTATGAACAACTCACTTCAGCTTTTGTGGGTTAAAAGAAAACATTAGCAGCTAAATGTAGTCTCCCTACAGTGAAAGAAGAAGCTAGGTAGAGAATCCCATTGGACTGTCTTTGTTCCTGCTAACAATCTATCCTCCTCATGAAGATGAGCAGACTTTCAGAGATACTACTGATAGGAACCTTCAAATCCAAGAGGGATTCAGTAGCATTCAAACAGAAAAGACCCACAGATACTGGCTTTCCAAAATACCATCTCTGGCATGCAGATCAGCTACTATCAGAGTGGTGGCTTTCAGTCGGTCTCTGTGGAATGAAGAAAGCAAACAAGTGATGAGAAGCATGCTGGGATCCTTGGGGGACAAATATGGAACCTCTTGAGGAATCTAACATGTTTACTGTAAGAGAACTGATGAAGTAATAAGTGTGCATTTGGAATCAAGCTTCCTGGGGACCTGGATCACAGCTCCTGAGAATGTTTACCTTTCTCCCAGGAAAATTTTCTTTTCCCCATGGTCCAAATCCTCCCCATGCACGGACTTTCTGACAGAGTTACAGCAGCCAACGTTCCTCCACTTCACTGGAGTCCTGTAGTCACTACAAACCTGAACCAGTTTCTCAATGAAGCTATAGGATATGGGGGACAGGATTATGGGTAAGATCCTAGGAAGACTCAGAGACTCACCTCACTGCCCCAAGAGTAAAGTGCTAGAAGCTATGTAATGAGGTACTTTAAAATGTACTTGGTTTTTCTTAAATATTACACTTTACTTTAGGCATCAAATTTTAGCTTTATTCCTATAGAGTAATCACCAGAAAACCAGGTGGAGCTAAGAGGGCTTTCTATCTTGAGTTCCATACTTGCAGTTTTCCACTTGAATAGAATTTACTACTTTATCATGTAGTCTAAAATTGTTTACTATTATTTTTGAATGATTAGTGGTTTTAGCTGAATAAAAATCCCCCCCATAATGTTACTTTTGGTACAAAGCAATAAATTTTTTTTTTCCCAGTAGGGAATATAAACTCCCCTATGCTGCTGTTGGGTATATGTCAGTATATGTTAGATTCATGTTGTACCCATAGTTCCATATGATCCAAAGCAGCTCCAAAGAAATATATGGTAATGCTAGGTCAAAGGGATGTGCATCAGGATCATCCAGGCCAAATTAGTCCAGGAGGGTCTGGGGCTAAGGGCTGGATCAGCATAACAAGTAGAGTGGCTAAGGATTATATAAACAAGCTGGAGATGATAGCTAGAAGCAAAGTCATTTAAAAAAGGGACATGTGGTTCCCTGTGAGGAAAAAATCAATGAGAGTGTTAGGAAGGATTAGGTCAAGTTCAAGAGTACAAGTGGGGAGGATATAGTCTAACTGACATTTGACAGTCCAAAAATGGTCAGAGTACATAGGCTGGTAGTCAGCCTCCAGAGGTCAATGCTGTACAAGAGGGAATGGAAAGTATGAAAGCTCAGCATACTCTATACTTCAGCTTTATGCCATGGGAAAAATAAAAAAGGCATGGGGAATTAAGAAGGGGATAGATTTTGGATCAAGAGCCTGGGACCAGTGCCTCAGAGGGAAGCCACAGACCTGGCTAGGAGTCATCCAACTCTACTTTACTCCTAGGACCTGTATGTCCCTGAGTAAGTCATTCCCTCTCTTCAGACCTCATTTCTTTATGTAAATGTAAAATGAGAAGACTGGGGTAAGACTGTTGGTCTAGAGCTATCTGCTCTCTGCCTTGGTTTTAAGCAGTCTTCTTAGTGGAGGGCAGATAAGAATTGGCAGATGTGGACTGTCCCCTGGGAACCCAGCCAAGATCTGTAGGTAATAATGACAACAGCAGTGAGCTTTAGCTCATGTTGAGGGTCCCATGACTCTCACAGTGGGACAGGCTTGTACAAGGTGACTGTTCTACAATGTTTGTGGCTCCAAAAGAAGTACATAACTTTTCCAAAACCACAAAGTGCACAAAAATCTAGTACTCAAAACTTCCTGACTTTCTATCTAGTGGGGAAAAAAATTTAACTCCTACTGGTCATTTTTTGCATTTTATATAACTTTGAAAATGGAACTTAACATCTTATTCTGCTTTCAATGGCTTTCTTATTTCACTTCTAATTCTCAGGTGCTGAGACAGTACTGATGAACATCTTATTCTGCTTTCAATGGCTTTCTAATTTCACTCTTCTAATTCTCAGATGCTGAGACAGTACTGATGTTTTTGAATTCCATAAAATTCAAGTCTGATTCTGCCTCCTCAAACTTCACACATCTCTATTTCTCTAAAACTTTTTTTAAAAAAAATAAATCCCCCCTTTTCAAATATAAAAAGTAAAGTCTTGGTTTCATCAATCTTAGCTCCATGTACCAATGATAGAGTTCACCTGTTTTCTTCCCCAGGTCTTCAACTGTATATAAATGAATGATTGGGTTTTTCTTACTTTTCCAGATCAATTGGAAATATAGACAAGTCCCAAAGTATTATGAAATTATGGGTTCCAATAGTGCATTCCAATGGATCAAGTAAGGGTTATAACAGCTGAAAACCAGCATTAACATTAGACCAAAAAAAAAAAAAAAAAAAAGATCTAGACAGGTCAGATTTAAATTCCAGCTCTGAAACTTGCTTAACTATGTGATTGTAGACAAATCATTTGACATTTCTGTGCCTAAGCCTGTAGTTATCTCAGAAAATTGTGATGACTACTTTGTAAAGCTAAAAACACTAAGACAAACACAGATGATTGTGAAACCATGCTGTATAAGCTGACTGTGTCTAATTTGCATTGTCTACAGAAGATCTATCCATGAAATTTGAATAAAAAGACCCTTAGTATCCAAGAATTATGGAACTGTTGCCATTTAAGTAGTTTCTTCACTAAATCAAAAAAAGAGTAGCTAACATTTCCTAATAACTGAAAAAGCCCCAAATTGTCATTTGTTTAAACTTTCACTTTTCTCCATGGATGTAAAAGAGGTCACAAGGAATGGCTTTCTGAGATCAAAGTCTATGTCCTACTTCTAATGAGATAATCTATTCTTTAGCTCCTTGTCCAGAGAAATATTACTTTGATCTTAAAAACTGCTAAACATTATCCCAAGCAGGTTTGAGAGTGTCTCCAGCCCTGAGTGGAATGGAATCTAGGAAATGTGACTTAAGAGGACACTGGATTAGGAATGTGATTATAAGGATAGCAGAAAAGATGGCTTTTTCAAGTGGTAAATCTAAGAACTCTGATACTTTTTGAGAAATAAGAAATTTTTGCACACAAAAAAAGGAAAAGAGTTAGCCCAATCTAATTTTAAAGAACAAGTTGGATGATCATTGATTAAGGAAGGTAGGAAGGTGGAGTAAATGATAACCTATATAAAATCTAATCCAAAAATTCACTTCTTCCAGAAACCACCCTCTGATCATTTTCATCCCACTCTAGTCATTCCTTGATTTAAGTTCAATAATACTCCTCCTTTACATGTATATTTGCTTCATAGTTTACAAAGTACTTTCCATTTGCTCTCCCCAATAGCCTAATGAAATAGATGCTATCATTAGCTCTCAGTTTTCTAATCTATAAAATGGGGCTAAGTGACTTAACCAGATCCATATAGCTTCAGTTTAAACCATGTCTTTCGATTTTCAACTTAGTCCTTCTCAGAACTATATAGCACTACCTCATTCAATTCAACATACATTTATTAAATACCTACTATATGCAAGGGATTATAGGTGCTAGGGATACAAAGACAAAAATGTCTCTGCATTTGATCAATGCCTATGCACTCAGCTTATTTTGCATTTATTCACAGATTGAAATACAGCTTTGTAAATAACTTGTCTTATTCATGTAATGGGACTAAATAAAGCTTCCCTAGGACTAGACAAAATGTTCCTCAAGAGCAAAAACTATGCCCCTATACTTTTGAAGTCCCCCCAATATACGTCATAGCTCACTGTGGCTGACTTCCCAATGTCACTTGAAACAACAATTTCCCTACCCTATATCTTAGGGGATCTGTTTACTGTGTGTTCCCAGATACAATGTAGATAATAAACAAATGAAGGTGACTCAAAGGCAAACAACAAGAACAGGGAAAAGAAATCAGCGAATTGGATGATTCATTAATCAGTCCTAGCAGAACCAAGAGTCTGTGGTTTTTGAGACATTAGCTATTAAGCAT
This sequence comes from Myrmecobius fasciatus, assembly GCA_023553655.1. Lineage (NCBI taxonomy): Eukaryota > Metazoa > Chordata > Mammalia > Dasyuromorphia > Myrmecobiidae > Myrmecobius > Myrmecobius fasciatus. The sequence continues at coordinate 10,852 of JAJPUD010033870.1, forward strand.
ACCCATTCAAGGGAGGTAGTCAGTGTGCAATGGGAAGAATACTAAATCTGGCATCAATAAAATCAATATTCATATCCCAAATCTATTACTTACTATCTTTATAACCTTCTTTCTATGGTCCTTAGTTACCTTATTGGTAAAGTTAAGGATCTGAACTAGAGCATTCAGTTTGGTTCCTTCTCTAAAGTCTATGACGTTACTGTTTTAGTCAGCACCCCACCCATTCATACCTTCTAGTTATGTGTCTGTGTGTGACTACTTCTGTGAGGTCAAAAAAA
>JAJPUD010033871.1:0-11129 GCA_023553655.1 Myrmecobius fasciatus
TTGTTTTTGTTTGACTGATTCTTGAAGTCTTATTGAGTCATCCATTTCAATTTTTTCAATTTTATTTTTTAAAGGTATAATTTCCTTCAGCTATCTTTTTTAGCTGCTTTTGTAATTGGCCAATTGAATTATTTGGTTCATTGCATTCTTTTTCCATTATGCCAATTTTTCTTTTTCAGTGAATTGTTGTCTTTTTCCAAATCACTAATTTTATTTTTCAGTGAATTGTTGTCTTTTACCAATTCACTATTTTTATTTTCTTGTGATTTGTTAATGTTTTCCAATTCACCAATTTTGTTTTTCAGTTAATTGTTGTCTTTTTCCAATTCACTAATTTTATTTTTCAGTGAATTTTTGCCTTTTTCCAATTCAGTAATTTTGTTTTTCAGTGAATTGTTGTCTTTTTCCAATTCACCAGACTTATTTTCCAGTTTTTCACATCTCTGTTGCAGGGCAAGATTTCCTTCTTGCACTGCTCTTAATTTATTTCCCCAATTGTCTTCTAGCTCTCTTTTGAGATTCTTTATGCAATCTTCCAGGTAAGCCTTCTGAAAGGGAGACTAGCTTAAGTCTGCCTTTGTGGCTTTATCTGGGATTGTTTTCAGAATCTGGGGACTTCTCTAGTTTCTCTCTGTAAAAGTTGTCTATGGTGAGAGCTCTCTTCTTCTTGCTCATGATGTTTAGCTGAGGTATCAGTCACCAGCAGGGAATTCTGCAGCAGCAGCAGCAGCAGCAGCAGGCGGGATTTCAATTTGCCCTGGGGCAATTTGCCAATGTTGACTTCCGGTCTGGGGCTGATCTCCCTAGAACCGCACTAGGACCACACTTTCAGCTGCTCTCAATCCACCCTTTATCAAAGGTAGACCTGCCAAAGCACCTGCCCACAAGCAGAGCAAAGTGGCCCGAGCATCTCCCAGGGACTTCCTGGCAGCCTAAAAACTTCTGGTCCTTCCCAGCCCCGGACTTGCACCCCGGCTGTGCACTGGCGTCTGAGCTCTGGGAGCTGCTCAATCCCCTGCCTGTCTAAAACTGACCTCAGGAGTTCTTTCAAAGTAGATATTTGTTAGAAGTGTGTTGTAGTACAAGTGTTTGGTGGCACCCTCACTCCAGAACCAGTTCAGAGGCTCAACTTGTCTGGGTCTGAGGGAAGGTCTCAGGAGCTCACAGAGGACGCTGTCTGCAGTTCGCCATCTTGGCTCCGCCCCGGGTATAGCTTTCTAACCTCATATTGGTCTGATCAGCCATAATTAGTTGTCTTATATATTGATCATGACATAGTGATGTTCTTTTGGTCTTTCTAGATTATAAAGAACAGTAACCATTTGCATTTCTCATTGTTCTTTCTTTTCCATGTGTAGAGAAAGTTGCCATGTTCAATTTTTCCCCTGCTAATTAATTCTGCTGCATAAGTCCTAAGTACTGTTATTTGTGCCATTTAACTTCAAGGTTATGTTTTTTTTTTTTCCCCTGAAAAAAAATGAGCAATGTCTTACAACATTTCTATGTTTCCTTGAATATCTGCATGTTCTCAGCTGCCTCGTTGTTGGCCCCACTTTTTTTTTTAATCTTCAAATAGTTACTTAAATATCTTTGCATTTATCTGAGTGTCTTGGTGGTCATCTTCACTTCTGTTTAAATATTTTTTCATTTTGATTTATCTTTGTGTGCTCTAAATTTTTAACTGAGTTTTCTTTGTTCTTACAAATTAAATAGTTTTAATTTTTTTTTTTAATTTTCATTATATTCCTCTATTTCTCCTTTTTAAGTTTTTTGGCAATAGTGCTCTTGGGAAATAGACCCCTCAATTCATGCCTAAATTCATTTTTCACTGGCTTAGTCCCCTAATCCCTTCTGTAGGTTAGACACACTTTTTTTTTTCCATACTAATTTCCCTCTCTCATATCCCATCCCTCTGGCCAGTCTAGTGTCTAGTGTTCTTTTCTTTTTTCTTTTTGCCTAATTGCTTCTGTGTAGACCCTACAGCATAATTTCATAGATCAGATTGCATTCTCAGCCAGACCATGGCAGCTTACAGTGTGGAATATTGAAGGATTCAATTAAGAATAAGAATTTCTTGCTGTTAATTCTTAAAAGTGTTACCTTGTCACGTTTCTTGGTGTTTTGGCCTATAGAGAAAGTTGTAATTGCTTTTCTCCTGACACATATTTTCTCTTTGGGGGGGGGGAGTTTTTGAGAGTAAAGACTGAAGAAAATGTAGTCCTTGACCTCTTCAGTTACCTGTTTTGGATATTATTAATTCTCTGATGATAAACGTTTTCACACTTTAAAATACCAGAATTTGGGAGTTGTAAGGGACTTCATATAGTCTAATCCATAAAGGAAAGAAATCATTTTTATATTATCCTACCAGTGGTCACAAAATCTTTGAAAATTTACAAGAATAAGAAACTTACCATAACTGTAGATATATAATTCCAACTTTTAAAAACTCTAATTCTTAGGAAAATTTTCCCAAAATTATTCTCTATTTGTAAAGCCATAGTGAAGGCTGGAAATTCTGAAAAGTAGGAGATTTTCATATCTAGATTGAGTAAATATATGATTAACACAGACTTTTATTTAATCCTCATTTAAACCATCTACCTTCTGTACACATGTAACTTCCTCCTCATATAGCCCCCTCCTCACAACAATTTTTGCCTCAAGCAAAATAATTCCTAGTTATTATACTTTGTTTATACATTTTCTTTTTGATTAATTCATTTCCTGCAATTCAATACTCCATATACTTCAATCTATTTCAAATTCTTACCTTAAAAATTATGATTATTTATACTAAAGTTCTGAATATTAAGATGAAACTGCACACTTCCTATAAAGAAATCAACTACAAAGACACAAAAATAATAATCAAATTCATGAAGGATACATATGAAGTTCTTGTAACAAACTAAGAAATACAAGTGGGGGGAGGTGAGGAGCATTTGTATGATGAAATGCATTTCTATTACTAATGGCATCTTCTCATCTTATCAATCCAACAGATGTCCTCTGCTATGATTTTCCCTTCCAATAATCTAATTATCTCCCATCTTTATATAACTCAGGTTCTCCTGACTTCAGGGCTGATGCTCTAACCACTGTGCAACCTAGCTGCCCCCATGACTTACATTCAATTTTTACCTCTGATATACTGAATGTGTGACCCTAGGCAAGTGACTGTATATATGGTGGGGGGTGTATGTGTCTTTCTCTGTGTATGTATATTGCCTTTAGTTTCATTAACTCTTCCTTGACTACTGCATCTCTCATTGATTTGGTATGTGTGTGTACTATATGTTGTATATAGCATGTCTTCTTAAACTTTTTGTGTTCACTACACTTTTTTGCCTGAGAAATTTGTATGTGACCCTGTGTAAATAAGGCATATAAAACAGACATACAAATGAAACATTTTCTGATGATAAATCATAATTTTATGATCTCTTATATTCAGTTATGAGACTCCAAATGTGGTCATAGATCACAGTTTAAAAAGCTGGGATATAAAGAAATATGTGCACAGCACATATATACCCTATACATATGTCATATGTTATATAAAGTAATTGTATATTACTTATGTGTCTGCACATGTATATGCATATACATATGGTATACATATATACATACAAATGTATGTGATAAGCATAGAAAACATTTCTATGTACATATACATATATATATATATTACTGAAAATGCAATATAGGATTTGTATATACATACACACACAAACACACACACATAAGATTAATGAGAACTACAATAGTAGTTAGAGAAGTTAATGGAAAATTTCCGTGTACATACACATATACATGTTGTTTGAATGACAAATTATTTGCTTTATTTTCCATAAGCATATATACTTTTAGATGCTTACTACATTGTAAATTCTTTACTATAAGAAAACCTAGGGGGAAAGGACCACATGTATTTGTTCAGGTTTTATTTAAATAAAATGTGCAATATGAAAATGATTTAAAATTATATTTGCACCTGGAAAGTGAAGTAAAAAACTCATCATGCAAATAATTTAAGTAACACAACGCCAGAGCTTAAAATAAAATTTTGATTGGGGAAAATAAGTTTAGGAATAATCCTAAAAGATGAATTAATAAAATTGGCAAAAAATAAGACTGCACTTAAAATCTTTTGGTTGAACCAAATCCATGATGATTTATAGAAATATTCAAATAAAAAGTAATAGATAATTAATAAACAAATAAAACTAATAATGAGGTTATGAACTGATCTAACCATTCTGGAGTGAAATGTAATTATACTCTTAGGGAGTTACAAAACTGTACATACTATTTAATCCAGAAATACTACTAGTAGTCCTATATCCTAAAAGATTTTTTTAAAAGATGTCAATACTTTTACAAAAATATTTATAGTAGCTCTTTTTGTGGTGGATAAGATTTGGAAATTGATAGGTTAGCTTGCAATTTAAGAATGACAGAACAATTCATGGATATAATTGTGATTGAATAAGTTGTTATAAGAAATGACAAGTAGGATAATTATACAAAAATATGAAAACACTCATATGAACTGCTGCAAAGCAAAGTGAGCAGAACTACCATAATATTGTACAAGTAAGAGCAATATTGTATGATGAACTGTGAATGACTTAGCTATACTTAACAATACAGTGAAGAACAAAATCCCAATGGACTAATGATGAAACATGCTCTCTCCACAAAAAAAAAAAAGCTGATATTGTCTTAACACAGACTGAAATGTAATATTTTTTGTTTTCTTTCATTCTTTTTTGTTTTTGTTGGGCAAATTTTTTTAATAAAAAATGCCTAATATGGAAGACTTCTCCTCTCCTATACTTTGCTTTGGAGTCCCTGAAACACTAAATTAGAATCAGATCATTTACCATCTCAGGGTGGGAGGTTAAGGTAAAATTTGGAACTCAAAACGTAAGAAAATATTAACTATTATTTAAGATGTAATCGAGGAAAAATAATACATGATTTAAAACAATCAATTCAACAGGAAATATATGTTAATTGCTTTTGAATGTATAAAACGCTAGACACTGACTTATGTGTTATTGGACTAGCTATGGGATAACCTAAGATATGCCCTAGCCTTTCAAGATCGTGACGATCTAATTGTTTAAGCAAAACAAACCATCAATAATAGTTAAATGACAAACTCGGTGGTAAACTATAGGTTCTAAGGTCATTGAATATTGATATATATTGATGGATAGAATTTTGAGCTTGGAGTCAGAAAGACTCATCTTCATGAGTTCAAGTCTGATCTCAGACGTTCAGTAGCCCAACATGGGCAACTCAATCAGCCCTTTTTGCCTCCTTTTCTCCATCTGAAAAAAAAAGAGTTGGAGATGAAAATGTCAACTACTGCATTATCTATTCCAAGAAAACCCCAATGTGGTTACAAAGATTTGGACATGACTGAAAAACCTCTCAACAATGACATCATAGATTCTATTCAAGTCAACTCATAGGTACTTAGTAAGCATCTACATGCAAGGTATTATTCAGAGCAAAGGGGAAGAAAAAAGACATTTTTTTAAAATCTGGTAAGTATCAGGAACTTTTCTAAACCATTTTTTAGTAATATCATCTCCTTTGACTCTTCCAGTAAGCCTTTAAGGAAGATAGTATTATTTTTACAATTTACTGTTGAGGGGAATGAGGTAAGCAATGATTAAGGGACTGGCCAAGGATCATAAAGCTTGTAATCATTTCAGACTGGATTTGAAATATGGACTTCCTAATTTCAGACCTAGTGCTCTATCCACTGCAGCTCTAGCTGCCTCTAGCAAAACCTGATTGAGAGCTGTCCAATTCAGGGAAGAGTTGGTGCATCTGACAGGATTTGAGCCAGATACTACAGAATGTGTAACAGGAGAAAGATAAGAGGTGATTTCAAGAAAATGCAAGATCAGCAGAAAAAAGGAATGAACTGGTTATCATTGTTATGTGTACACTTGATATTCTTAGTTTGCACATTGAAAGGGAAAAGGCCCAGTCACTTCAGTGATCTTTATGCCATTGTAAGTCCCCAGGAAGGTGAGTGACTTTTACTTGATTTTTTTTTTTAGGTGTTATTATAAAAGCACAAAGTGGGAGTCATTTGGCTAATAAAATTAATAGCATCATTCAAGGGAGGGAATAGCTGGCCTTTTGTTATTTTTATTTTTTGTGTCCTTAGTAATCTTGATAGTTATTATTTTAGCAACTCTAAATTGAAATAAATAAATGTAGTAGTTTAAACCATTGTTGTATTATCAACATAATCTAAATAAAATTTGTGCTTGGCAAATAGGTACATCTGACCTACCCACTGGACATTCATTTTAATTTTAATAGAAAAATAATAATTCTAAATTGAACGTGTTTTTTTTTTTTCTGTCCAAACCTATGATTTTTTAAGTATGGGAGGATTTTGCTATGGAAACTTCCTATGTCAGTGCAGATAATCATCTGTTTTCATCTTAAGGATTTAAAGAGTTGCTACAAGGATGGGAGGTAAAGTAACTTGCCTTATTAGGTGTCAGAGGAAGGGACTCAAATATAGATCTTCTTAAAGCTGAGATTGTCTGTCAATCCATTATGTCCCACTGTTTCTTCTAAGCATATGGTAAGTATGAAAAAGACTACTGAATTAATGGCAAATTTTTGGTTTATTTGTTTAAAACATTAGCACTCGAATATTTCTGGTAAATATCTTGCCCTTATTTAGATAATACTTTCTATTTTTCATTTAGCTAGACAAATAGATGTGGCATTGCAAGTTAGTCATAGGTTTATAGCCTTATAGATTTGGATCTGAAAGGTACCTGTGAGGTCACTGGGTCAAAATCCTTACAAAATCCTAACCCTAACAAAACTAAGGTCAATCTAGGTTGTTTCACATAGCTAATAAGTGTCTGAAGCAAGATTCAAAACAAGATCTTTCTGACTGTAAGTCTAATACTCAATCCCTTATGCCACCCTGCCTATCAGAAATCCTAAGGCAATAATCATCAAATAAGTATACATACAAGGGAAAGACATCACCCCATGAAAGCAATTTCTGAATACATCAATGAATTAGTAAATAATTATTAAATAACTACTATGCCTCAATAGTAGAAACCCTTTGGGGAAGTTAATACCCATCCTACACGAGTTAGAACTAGGAACCTACAAGCTATGAAAGAGTCACCAAGTAGGATACTATACTACAGAATAGGTTTTTATTTGCAAGCCATTAGTTTCTTTATAGAGGAAGTGCCTTTCATAGATCACGAAAAGTGGCATCTCAAGCTTTGTTCATATAGATCAAAGAGAAAAATAGTCTTCCCTCCCTAAAAAGAGGGTGAAGGGATAGAAAGAAGAATAGTGGTTGTTGAATTTACTTGCCTCATCACTTCCATTATATCCCAAGATCACAAATTCTTTTTGGTCACTTTCTTTACTAAAGCAAGTGCTAAGTATATGAACAGCATTTGAATCATTGAACAGGATAACAACTGTTTTTAAGTAAGTTATATCAATATTACTTTAAGAGGTCTTTTGCATGACAGTTATTATTGATGGATAGCTTCCTTTTCTGTTCTTTTCATTTAGCTTACTGGAGCAAAAGTAGTGCACACCTGTTTAAATGATATATTTATGAACATTTTCATTCCAAAAGTCATCAATCACTCTCAAGATGAATGAAAGTGACATTTTGGCAATAAGTACTACAAATGTGCAGAACAAAGAGACAAAATCCTCATATAATCCAAGCACCTCAAAGGTTTGCTATATTACAAAATATCTGACTGTTTATATGTTTTTGAACAGATTACCTTTCTTTGCAAAGCAACTATAGCTTGGTGAAGCACATTGTAACAATAAATGATTTTACATTAAATTCAGCTAAATTACTCCCAGGTTTTGTCACAGCAAACATTTATCAAATCCATGTCCAGAATCAAAATGGATGTCCAATATTTTCTCTAACATTTAATTAAAATTCAGATGCATAATTTTACTGTTAACTAACTATAACTACTGCTATGTTCTTATACTACTGAAAATAGATCTGAACAGTTAATATAGTTTCTCCATTTTTAGAGGGTATGCTATGATTACCATAAGACTTAAATTTGGTAAATTTATAACAATTATATTTAGTTAATAATAATCTGAGTGCAGATAGTTCTTTTAATTTTTAAAAATCATCAATATGATAATAGAAAAAATATATAAACTCTGCTGGGAGTTCTATAAGTTTACCTGTGTCTTTGAAGTCCAGTTTAAAAAAATTCATATTGTCTTTCTGTTAAATTTTCATTTTGTCCTTCTAAATCTCTGGCAGTCCTGCACAGAGATTCACTAAAAAGTGAATCAAACTGTCATTTTTTTTTTTTTTGTAAAATGCAAATCCTTAAAACTATTAAGTTGCAATCATATGGTATTCATATGATTATGGTTTGGTACTCAAACCCAGCCTACAAACTTTAGCATAAACATTGTTTAAGATCATTCAAATATGTCTCAGAGTCCATTTTCTGAATAATAATTCTTGGAATATTTAAATCTGCTCTCATTTTCATATAAATTATTCTTTTTACCTCTATCACTTTAGATTATTCCCTTTTTAGGTAAAATTAGAGAATCTCTGTTGTCTGGCAGTACAGAACAAAATGAGACTATGATTTCAAATAAACAGAGTATTTGATATTATGGATAGGAGAAGTCAGTATTATGTAGCCATTTTAATTTTATAAATAAACCAAGAGGATTTTTCACATTGTTCAAGAGTTGTTATTAAGGAGAAACCACCCTTTCATTTTCTACCATTGTAGCTTGCAATATTCTGTTAGCAGTTTGTGTTTAAATTTATTTATTTATTTTGGTAGAACAGAGTTTGTTCTCTCCAAAATTTGTTACTGAACACCTTTATATTCCAGTTCCTATTTGGAAAGGCAGAATTTGCATCCATCCATGAAAAGATGTGGAAATGACTAGGATTTTTATTTGCATGTTTGGAATAGGAAAGTGAATCTGATCTTTTGATGCTTCCATAGTGTTTTAACACTTGAAATACTAAAATTAATAATGAGACTAAAAAAACTTTTTTTTCAATTTGCAAAACTGAACATGAGTATTGAAACACTGCCAAAATATCTTGCAAATAAAAATAATAGACATACACATATATTTTAATGAGTAGTAGAAGAAAAAATAAAAATGAAAGAGGTGATATTTTATGAAATATATATAAAATGGGCATAATTCAAATTTATATTCATCTACATAAAATTATATGATATAGGAAATGATTTTTAAAATATTGACTAATATATTTAAGATCTCTTGTTAATATTAAATTTAAAGATAAAATGTGTACCTAAAGCAAAATTAGGTCAAAATGGATGCATAATTTAAATATAAAAGATGATACTATAAGGAAATTAGGAGAATAAAAAATAATTTACCTCTCAAAGCTGTGGAGAAGGAAGGTATTTATGGCAAAAGAAAAATTAAAGTATATTATGAAATGCAAAATGGATAATTTTGATTATATTTAAATAAGATTTTGTATAAACAAAACCAATGAAGTCAAAATTGAAAGAAAAGCAGAAAAATGGGGGGAGATTTTTTTTTTTATATTAGAGTTCTGATAAAGCCCTCCTTGCTAAAATTTACAGAGAATTCCAAATTTATAAGAATACAAACTGTTCTCCACTTGATTAATGGGCAAATGATGTGAATAAGCAATATTCAGATGAAGAAATCGAAGTCATTTCTAGTCATATGAAAAAAATGTTCTAAATCACTATTAATTAGCAAAATGCAAATTAAGACCAGAAGGCAAAATAGCCATTGAAAGAATTCACCATTCACCTCCTGAATGGCACTCCAAAATTAAAACTTCAAGGAATATCATACATAATTTCAGAATTATCAGATCAATTATAAAGAAAATTCAAATATCAAGGAACCACAGTCAGGATTACCCAGGACCTAAAAGCTTACACTATAAAGGATAGAAGGACCTGGAATCTGATATTCTTAAAATCTAAGGAACTTGGATGGCAACCAAGAATCAACTATTCACCAAGATAAAGTATTATCCTTAAGGGGAAAAAAGAGGTCACTCAAGGAAACATGTGAATTTCATTTATTTCTGATGAAAATATCAGAGCTGATCCAAAAATTTGATCTTCAAATACAAAACTCAAGAGAAGCATAAAAAGGCAAAAAGGAAAGAAAAAAAATAACTGCTTTTTAAATTAAAAAGCTTACATCCTTTTATGGAAAGGTGATATGTTTAACTATTGAGAACTGTATCTCTATTAGGGATATACTTCGAGGGTACAAGTATATTGTGATTTTAATGTGATAAAGTAAAAAGGAAACTAGTGGTGAAAGGGGGATTGTACTGAAAGAAGAAGAAATGGAGGTAAAATGGAGTAAATTACATCTTATGAAGAGGCAAAAAAGACATTATAATTGAGGGTAAGAAGAGAGGGGGGATGGGCAGTGTGAATCTTACTCACATTAGATTTGCATTAGAAATGCTCTGACAAGAATGTCAGAAATATTTCACTTCCCAGAAAAACTTGTCTTACCTTATAGGGAATTAGAAGGGAAAAGGAGAAAAGAAAGGAGGAGGCTAATAGAAGTGAGAAGAGATGTGGAATGGGAAAGTTATAAGAAAGAGGGAGGAAGTGGTCAGAAGCAAAATACTAGGGAAGAGGGAAAGGGGGAAAGAAAAGAGAAAAATATAACTTTGGAGAAATAATATAGCAAGAAAAAATTTTTAACTGTGAATGGGAATAGAATGAATTCTCCCATAAAATGGAAAGCCAGAATCCTACAATGTGTTGTTTACAGGAAAGATATTTAAAGTAGAGTGATACTTTGAGAGTAAAGGTAAAAGTTTGGACCAGAATCTATTAAACTTAAGCTGAGGTTAAAAAAAAATAAAAAAAGGAGTAAAGATCCTGATCTCAGATCAAGCAAAAACAAAAATAGATCTAATTAAAAGAGATATGGAAGGAAACTACATCTTGCTAAAGTTTACCAAATACATGAAATAATCTCAATACTAAACAAATATGCTTCAAGTAGTATAGCATCCACATTCCTAGAGGACAAGTTAAAAG
>JAJPUD010033874.1:0-11128 GCA_023553655.1 Myrmecobius fasciatus
CTATTTTTTCAAATAGTTTATATAGTATTGGGATTAATTGTTCTTTGAATGTTTGGTAAAATTCACATGTAAATCCATCTGGCCCTGGAGATTTTTTCTTAGGGAGTTGATTAATAGCTTGTTCTATTTCTTTTTCTGAAATAGGGCTATTTAAATAATTTATTTACTCTTCTGTTAATCTGGGCAATCTATATTTTTGTAGATATTCCTCCATTTCATTTACATTATCAAATTTATTGGCATAAAGTTGGGCAAAGAAACTTCTAATTCTTACTCTAATTTCCTCTTCATTGGAGGAAAGTTCTCCCTTATCATTTTTGAGACTAATAATTTGATTTCCCTCTTTCCTTTTTCTAATCAAATTAACTAAAGGCTTATCTATTTTGTTGGTTTTTTCATAAAACCAACTCTTACTTTTATTTATTAATTCAATAGTTTTCTTATTTTCAATTTCATTGATCTCCCCTTTAATTTTCAGAATTTCCAATTTGGTATTTAATTGAGGGTTTTTAATTTGGTCTTTTTCTAGCTTTTTCAATTGTAAGCCCAGTTCATTAATCTTCTCTTTCTCTGTTTTACCCAAGTAAGCATCTAGAGATATAAAATTACCCCTTATAACCGCTTTAGCCATGTCCCACAAATTTTGGTATATTGTCTCATTGCTGTCATTCTCCTGGATGAAATTTTCGATTGTGTCTATAATTTGCTCTTTCACCCATTCGTTCTTCAGGATTAGATTATTTAATTTCCAAATAACTTGTGGTCTATTTTCTCCTGGCCTTATATTACATGTGAGTTTTATTGCATCATGATCTGAGAAGGATGCATTTACTATTTCTGCTTTCTACTAATGAATTTTTAACACTAATTTGATTCCTCTCAATTCCCTTAAATTATTTTTTTTCATTGGAGATTATATCTTCTAAGGTTTTTTATCATCTTGGATATATCTTAAATACATTTTCCTTAAGTTCTTTCACCTTATCTTCAAGCACAAAGATTGCCTTGAATTTTTGAAAATATATTTAATAATTTTCTCTTATACAAACCCCTTGCACCTGATGATTTCCATACCTATAGGATCTCAAATGGAAGTACAGACATTTTAGATTACCCTTGCTGTCATAGTAAAGTATCAGTTTGGTACCATCTATTTATATTGCTGAAAAGTCCACAGCTGAGAAGACTATCTTTTAAAGAGTTTGTATATTCCATATTTTCCTTCTTTTAGGCTACATCAATTCACTTCATGTGAATAATAATCATCACATTTCCTTAGTAAACTCTTAAAGAACATAAAATTTTTCTCCAATGTATTTTTTATTCTCAACAGTACTTACTATTGTGATTTATATTTAGTGTATTTTCAACAAATGTAAAAAAAATCTAGCTTAATATTTATTGGAAATTCTGTATGGATATAAGTATATGTGTATATTTATATATACATAAATATGTATCTATATATGCATGTATAAATACATAGTAACATTCATATATCTTCTGAGTAATTTTTTCACATTTTGTGGGAAGTATAATGTTCTGAAATAAAAGTAAGTCTTAGAAAAAGCTTGATATAGATTTTGATTTTCAAATGAATTTTTTATTTCCTTTGTATAATATCTTACACTATGTACTTTTAAAAAATTTACATTATCTCATTTTTATTTGATTCTCATTATAATCTTGTCAACAAGGCAAAGATAAAGGTAGAGATAAAGAAGGATGTTAGGAGAGGCAGGTTTGGTGAGAATAATATTGATTCTGATAAGTTTGGGACAGTAAATTGAGCTTGTGAGAGGTTAAGTAACTTGGTACTCTTGGTTTTCATGATGTTATTTCCTAGTTATCATCCAATCTATTGGAATACTATTGCACATTGCACTTTTGCCCTCATCCAGGTGTGCCTGCTAGCCTTGAATATCCACCAAGTTTCTATCTTAGGCCCTTTTCTCTTTTCTTTGTTATTTGACTTGATGATTTTATAAATCCCCGTGGAAATAATTATAAATTCTATGGATGTGATTTTCAGATATTTTTGCCAATTTCTTTTCTCTCTCCTGAGGCCCAGTGTCATATCTCTAACTGTCTACTGGATAGCTCATACTAAATAGCCTATAGGTATCTGAAACTTAGCATAATTAAAACAAAAATCAATATTACTGAGAGTCAGGTAAACATGAAGAAAGAGTTAAAGAAACTGAGACTTAGAAAGAACAAATGGCTCATCTACTCCTATGCTGAAAAAATGCAAAAGTGGGGATTAAAGACCAGATCCTTTGGTTTTAACTCTGTCTCTTGCTGCTGGGGTGGGCTGCTTTTATAGTGGAGGGAACAAAATTTATTGCCCAAGTTACAATTTCTTCACATTAATAATAATATATTTATAAACAGGTCAGGGTAAAAGTATTATTTTTAAATGAGCTAGTAGTTTGGCTTGAGGAAGACAATTCTTTCAATAAATGTTCATCTCAATAAATATTATGAATCCTCTAATAATTGGTATAAAAAGAATCATAATTCATCCTCACTTGGTGATATTACTATGCATAATAAAACATTACTATAAATTGGATATTTTGTTGTGCTACTTCTGTCAGATCATAGACATCTCATATACTTTGACCATAAATCACTTAGTCAAATGTAGTCCTGTATATTATGTATTATATATGCAGGAAAGTTTTGTAATATGTTTGTGTATATCTTGGTAATATTTGCAAGCCTGATATACAGTGCCTGTCATGTTTCTATTGGTGTAAATAATGTTTGTACCTTTAAATAGAGAAGTGATATCCATATTTAAGACTGTATTTATTTTCAAGCTCACATATTGTGGATTTGCAAGGGGAATTTAGAAATGAGAATAATATTAGAATAACATTGAAATCTGAAAGAGATGTAAAAGATTAGCTTCTATAATCCCTTTGTGATAAAGGAGGAAACTGAGACCCTCAGAGAGATTGTCCATAGAAGTAAATATTGGAGGCTGGATGAAACCTCAAATTTCAACTTATTCCAATACCAGTGGGTTTTTCTTTGTTTTTTATTTTACTATATCATCTTACCAAAATGAAGGGACAATTTCCTTCCACATATACATTGAATATTAAAAGTTTATAATACATTTTGAAATTGTGATCTCTTATTCTGTAATATAAATTTATTTTATGACTTAACACCTAGTCACCCAGGTTCACAACCTCATAATTATCCATGGTCTTCACTTTCCCCACTCATTTTATCTAATTATTAACCAAGTTTTGTTTAATTGACCTTCACAATCTGTCTTGAATCTATCTTTTTCTCCATTCTGGATCCTTATCATATCTCTCCTAGATTGTTGCAATAGTCTTTTCATGTATCCTTTCTCTCATGCCCTCTTGTCTTCTCCAACATACTGATGCTGCAATCATCACTGCATTCTACTGTCTACAAATATACCCAAGGATTCTTATCCTTGGAAAATAAAACAGCTCACTGGATCTTAACATCCCCTCAAATTATTCTATATTTCTACTACATTTCACATCACCACTTTGGAAAAAAAAAAAAAACAAAAAAACTGATTGTTGCCTCCACCTTCTCCTTTTTCACTCTTCAATTATTTGCAAACTAAATTTTAAATTTCATCACTAAAATAGAACTTCCATCCAAAGTTACCAAGGTCCCTTAATTTTGAAGTCTTACAATTTTTTAAAAAAATGAATCTACTTCTTGATCCATTTACAAAATTTGACATGACCACCCCTAGAGTATATTTTCTCCTGAGCCTTTCATGATACTCTTTTCTCTTGATTCTTCTTTTACCTGTCTGACTACTCCTAAATCTTTTTTTTGGTGCATTGTCAATCATCATGGAGAACTGCCATTTTATAGCCAACAGGCATGACATCCTAGATACCATTTATATTAAATGTCATAAACAGAATACATAAGCTACACTAATTAAAACACCAAGACTTACAGAAGAAAAGAAATGTTTAAGTGACAACTAGCACTGGAAGTCAAAAATTTAGCTTTGAATAAGAACAACTTAATGAGTGAGTAACATGTGAACATATATGTACAAACACATATAGAATAACTTGAAAGTTATCATAACAGGGAGTCACTAGCATTAAAAGAAATTGGGAAAGCCTTCTTACAGAAAATGACATATTAGTTGAAACATAAAGGGAGTCAGGATATGAGGGGGAGCAGAGATGTGAATGAGAGAAATCCAAAGGACATTTGAAAAATGCTGAGTCAAGAAATAGTGCTGTGTGCTAGGGACAGTAATAAGTCCAGTGTCCTTGATTCATTTAGTCCATGGAGGGGAGTAATGGTATAAGAGGATTGGAAATGTAGGAAGGAAGCAAGTCATGGAGGATTTTAAAAAGCCATATAGAATTTTTTAAAAATTTGATCCTGATTGTAATAGGAGATAATAAAATTTGTTGAAAGAAGTTGGTAGTGTGGTCATATGGTTAAATCTGTGCTTCAGGAAGATTTCTTTGATAGCAATGTGGATGACATCCTGAAATGAGGAAAGAATTAAGTCAAGGAGGTTAGAAGTAATGAGGGTGTGCACTAGGATGGTGTCACCATTAAACAAGAAAAACAGTCATATATAAGTCATTAGTAGTAGTTTCAGGATTGCAGATAAACCCATAGCAGTAATTCAGAATCTTTGAATAACCATATACCTGGGAGTCAAAATCCATGAATGTAGTCATGAATCAAGTATTAATTTCCCCAAATTGTTTCTAAAAATATACATGAATAATTAAAAAAAAATAATAAAATACTACTTGGAAGGGAGAGGTCTAGAAGTTGAGAAAATCATTGAACATTTTCTGTTAAATGCTTCCTGGTACTTCAGCTAAGTCATAAACAAAGTGTGATCTTCTATGAAGCAAACATAATTAGAGTAGGGAAAGCTTTCCTAGGAAGGAAAATATATGGTACAAAAGCAGGGAAATGGAAGATGGTGTATGCTGTGTGAAAAACATGGCTGGAAAGACAATTTGACTGGACTATAGAATGCAAGAAAGAGAGTTTTGCATAATAAGATTGGAAAGATAGATTAAAGTCAGATTGTAAAGAGCTTTAAAAGTCAAAAAGAGTTTATATTATATCCTAGAGGTAATAGGGAGATATTAGAGTTTATGAGTATGACACTAACATGGTCAGTTATGCACTTAAGAAAAATCATTTTGTTGATCAGGTAGGAATACCAATTAACATATTATTTCAGTAGAACAATAAAGAGGTGAAGAAAGCTCAAACTGAGGTACTAGGTAGATTCATAGAAAGAAGGTGTCAGATGATCAAGATAATCTAAAAATAGGAAGACAGAACTGGCAATTGATAGGAGATGAGACATAAGAGATAGTGAAACTTCAATGATAATACTGAGGTTAAAAAACTGGATAATTGAGTGACTAGAATAATGGAGGTCCTCATAAGAGAAAAAGGGATAATTACTTGAGAAGTAAAATCAACTTTGTTAAGTGTGTATTAGTTACTTAAATGAACGTTATATGTTATATGTTGATGTTTTAGCTAAGTTTTTCTAGACTTGCCTTATGATTTCATTGGTATAGGGAATTCAAGATAAGGAAATTACCTCTGTGAAGCTACATCAGCACTTGTCTAGGGCACTTAAAAAGCAGAAATTGAAACAAGATCTTTCTGATCCTCTTGTTTGCTTTTCATCCAATATTTCATAATGGATAACATTTGAAAAATATGAATATCTAATATTGCTTCACACACACATACACACAAAACATTTTCTATGAGCCTAAAGGAGATACAAATATCTATGAACAAAGTCTCTTTGTATTGTTGTGAAGATCAAATGAGATATTGTTGATTTTTAGCTTCATAAACTTACCAAATGTAAATCATTACACTTTGTAAGCTTAAATAAATGATAGTTATGACAGTTTTATGTATGTTATTACTCAGGGTATATAAACATATGTATGTAGGTGTAATTGGTGGCTAGCATAAGTGCAGAAAGCCTCTAATATTATTCTCCAGGCTCTCAAAGTTAGGGAATACCTTTTATAGAATAAGTATTCTCTGAGTAAATATTCCTGAGGCAAACTATATATATTTCATCTAACATTCTCATGTTATTAGCCTGAGTCCTATCATTTTTATCTTGCAGTTACTGAGAGTGTCACAGTTCTATTTGGTTACTAAACATCACATAGTTAATAAAAAAGGAATTTACTTTGAAGATATAACAAGAATAAAAATACAGATATTTTCCCCAATAATTCAGGGACATATTCTCTCCTAACCCATATAACACTCTGGAAAGAAATAGAGGAAGAGGGGAAATCATATATAACATTATTACTTTCCAGCTAAATTAGGTTTCTCAAAAATCATGATCTGGGAAACAGGCTGGTGGAGTAAAAGCAGAAACTTTACCAACTTCTCTCTCAAACTTCTCCAAATACCTTCAGAAAAATTTTAGAGCATCAGAAAACCCAAAAAGACAGGATAGAACATTTTTCAGTTGAAGAACTTAGAAAGTCAGCAGAAAAAGTCTTTGACATTAGGGTGGGAACCCAGCATGCAAGCACAGCCCTGAACCCAGCTTGCATTGCAACATCAGAAAAGCAAAATTCTGTTGCTTTAGCACACTACATCTTATACTTATAGTGGGGCAGGAACACTCCTAACAGTTCCAGGGCAGAAAAGAGTGTTTATGCTTAGGTCCCTAGAGGTATCACTAACAATATTTATACAAAATCATAAAAGTTGTGGCAGTGCTTCTTTCTCCCTGGAAAAAGAGTCCTACTTTAACAAAAAGTTAAAATCTAAATAATAGGCTAAGAAAATGATCAGACAACGAAAAAAATTTCTGACTATTGAAAGGTACTATGGTGACAAGGAAGATCAAAACACACACTCAGAAGATGATAGCAAAGTCAAAGCTCCAACATCCAAAGCCTCCAAGAAAAATGAGAATGATGCTTAGGCCATGGAAGACTTCAAAAGAGATTTTGAAAATCAAATAAGAGAAATAGAAAGAATTTTTTTTTCTTTCTAGGCTTGAGTGGTGCAAAAGAAAATCACAAGGCGGAGTCAAGATGGTGGAGAGCAGACACAACTCTGTTATCTTCTCTAACCTTCTCTCAAACCAACAGGATATTAAAACTCTAAACTGGTTTTGAAGTCAAAGAATCCACAAATACTTGAAGTACAACACATTTCTAGAACAAGATACTATGGAAGAACTTCAGAACAGGTCTATTTCATTCTGGTAGGGGGGCAGTCTGTTGATGTGAGACCACAGCTCGGGGAGACCAGGCAAGAAGCTGGGCCTGGGAGTCAGAGTGCTGTAGCTTCCACGAACCTGGGAAACTTCTGTGAGCCTCTTAGGCCACTCTGTCGTGGTAAGAAGCAGGTGGTTTGGCAGATTTGCCTTTTGTCAAAGACATTGTAAACCACTGGAGCCCTGAAATAATGCCAGACCTAGCAGCCATTACCCAGCACTGTAAATCAACCAGCAAAACTACCCCAGGGCAAATTAAAGCAGTTGCTGCTCTTTTGCAGACTTCAACTATCAAAAATGAATTTAAAAAAAGCAAAAGAAGAATTCTCACCATAGACAGCTTTTATGGAGAGAGAGAGAAAACAGATTTCAAATCCTGAGGTTCCTAAAGGCAAAGCAACCTCAGAAGTAGCCCCAAAAAGAGAAATGAGCTGGTCCCCATTTCACAAGGCCTTCTGCAAAGATTGTATAAAGGATCTTAAAAGAGTTAGAAGAAAAATGGGGATATTAAATGAGATCAATGCAAGAAGGAATGGAAAAAATAGAAAAAGAATCCAATGAACAAAAAAAATTCAATCTGCCAATTGCAAAAGGAGCTAAAAAGGTAACTAAAGAAAATAATACACTAAAAATTATAATGGAACAGATAGAAGTGAATACCTCAATAAGACTCAAGAATCAGTCAAACAAAAACAAAAAATAGAAGAAAATATGAAATATCTCCTAGGAAAAAGAACTGACCTGAAAAATAGATCTAGGAGAGACAGTCTAAGGATTGTTAGACTTCCTGAAAACCATGATGAAAAAAAAGAACCTAGACATTATCTTACAGGAAATAGTAAAAGAAAACTACCATGATATTTTAGAATCAGAAACTAAAATAGCCATTGATAGAACCCACAGATCACCTCATAAGAGACCCCCAATATTAAATACCCAAGGAATATTGTGGCTATATTTCAGAACTAGCGTACCAAGGAAAATATATTGCTTGCACAAGAAAGAAACTATTTAAATACTGAGGAGAAACAATTTGGATTACCCAGGACCTAGCAGCTTCCAACATAAAGGATCAAAGGTCTTGGAGTCTGATATTCCATAAAGCAAAGGAACTGGCATTACAATCAAGAATAAGCTATCCAACTAAAATGAGCATTATCTTTCAGGAAAGAATATGGACATTGAATGATACAGGTAAATTTTACCTATTTCTAATAAAAAAAGACCAGAACATCTCCAAACACAGAATTCAAGAGAAGCATAAAAAGTTAAAAATAAAAAGAACTCTTGAAAAGAATATTTCTGTTATGTGTATACTTAAAGAATGTGGGTATAATTTGATTTTATTATAATAATATGAAAAAGAAACTAGAGGTGGAAAATGGATTATACTGGAATAAGAGGAAAAAGGAGGTAAAATAAGGTGAATTACATCTCATAAAGAGGCAAAGAAAACCTATTTTAATTGAGGTAAAGAAGGGAAGGGGATGAGCATTGTGTGAATCTTACTCTCATCAGATTTGGCTCTAAGAGAAAATATCAGATATATTTGGTATCACAAAGAAACTTGTCTCACCTTACAGGGAAGTAGGAGGGAAAAGGGGGGGAAAAGAAAGGGAAAGACTAATAGAAGGGAAAATAGAAGAATTAGGGGAAAGGTGTAAAAAGAGAGAGGGACTCTAATGGGGGAGGACTGTTTGAGGGAGGTGGTCATCAAAAGCAAAATATTGGGGATGAGGGAAGAGGCATATGAAAGAAAAAAGCGTAACCTGGGGTAAAGAAGATGGCAGAAAATACAGAATTAGTTATTTTAACTGTGAGTGTGAATGGGATGATCTCCCCCATAAAACAGAAGCAGATAGCATACTGGATTAAGAGCTTGAGTCCTACAATATGTTATTTACAAGAAACACATTTAAAGCAGAGTGATACACACAGTGAAGGTAAAGGGCTGACGTATAATAAATTATGCTTCAGGTGAAGAAAAAAAAAAGCAGGGGTAGCAATCCTGATCTCAGATCAAGTAAAAGCAAAAACAGATCTAATTAAAAGAGATAAGGAAGGAAACTATATCTTACTAAAGGTTACCATAAGTAATGAAGTAATATCAGTACTAAACATATATGCACCAAGTGGTATAGCATGGAAATTCCTAGAGAAGTTAAGAGAGATGCAAGAATAAATAGATGGCAAAACTATGCTAGTGGGGGATCTCAACCTTTTCCTCTCAGAACTAGATAAATTAAACCACAAAATAAATAAGAAAGAAGTTTAGGAGGTAAACAAGATGTTAGAAAAATTAGGTATGATAGACCTTTGGAGAAAATTAAATAAAGACAGAAAGGAATTTACTTTTTTCTCAGAAATTTATGGAACTTATACAAAAGTCAACTGTGTGTTAGTCCATAAAAACCTCAAAATCAAATGCGGAAAGGCAGAAATAATAAATGCATTTTTTTCAGATCATGATGCAATAAAAATAACATGCAATATAAGGTCAGAAGAAAATAGACCAAGAAGTAATTGGGAACTATATAATCTAATCCTAAAGAATGAATAGATGAAACAGCAAATCATAGACACAATTAATAATTTCATTCAAGAGAATGACAATAATGAGACATACCAAAATTTGTGGGATGCTGTCAAAGTGTTAATAAGGGGAAATTTTACAATTCTAGATGCTTACTTGTGGAAAATAGAGAAAGAGAAAATCAATGAATTGGACTTGCAACTTTAAAAGTTAGAAAAGGAACAAATTAAATCTCCCCAATCAAATACTAAAAGAAGAAAATAATAAAATTGAGTTAAAAAAGTATTGAATTAATCAATAAAACTAAAAGTTGCTTTTATGGAAAAACCTTTAATTAATTTCATTAGAAAAAGGAAAGAGGAAAATCAAATTGCTAGTCACAAAAATGAAAAGGGAGAAGTTTCCACCAATGAAGAAAAAGGAGCAATAACCATGAGCTAATTTAGCCAACTTTATGCCAATAAATTTGATAAACTAATTGAAATGAAGGAATGCCTAGAGAAATATAAATTGCCCTGATTAACAGAAGAGGAAATAAATTACTTAAATAGTCCCATTTCAGAAAAAGAAATAAAACAAGCTATTATCAGCACTTTTATACAACACTAATAAAATTCAATAGCAAGAGATACAAAGAGAAATTCCATTTAAAATAACTGCCGATAATATAAAATATTTGGGAATCTATCTGCCAAGAGAAAGTCAGGAACTATGTAAGCAAAATTACAAAACACTTCCCACACAAATAAAATCAGCTCTAAACAATTGGCAAAATATCAAGTGCTCTTTGATAGGTCTTAGTGAATATAATAAAGATGACCATACTACCTAAACTAATCTATTTAATCAGTGCTATACCAATCAAACTCCCAAGAAACTATTTTACTGATCTTGCAAAAATAACAACAAAAGTCATCTGAAAGAACAAAAGGTCAAGAATTTCAAGGGAATTAATGAAAAAAAAGAAAAAACAAATGAAGGTGGCCTAACTGTACCAGATCTAAAATTATATTATAAAGAAACAGTCATCAAAACCATTTGGTACTGACTAAGAAATAGAGTATTTGATCAGTATAATAGGTTAGGTTCACAGGACAAAATACTCAATGACTATAGCAATCTAGTATTTAACAAGCCCAAAGACCCCAGCTTTTGGGATAAGAACTCACTATTTGCCAAAAACTGCTGGGAAAATTAGAAACTAGTATGGCAGAAACTAGGCATTGACCCACACCTAACACTGTATACCAAGATAAGGTCGAAATGGCTTCATGATCTATACATAAAGAATAATATAATAAACAAATTAGAAGAAC
>JAJPUD010033875.1:0-11127 GCA_023553655.1 Myrmecobius fasciatus
GGCTTACTCATGAGCACTTGATACTTTTCCAGCTGATTAGATCTGACGTTATTTGTCTGGAAAATGTTTTGTAACTGTTTGTTGGCAATATATAAAAATGCTGATGATTTATGTGGATTTATTTGTTTCCTGCAACTTTGATAAAGTTGTGAATTGTTTCTAGTAGTTTTTTAGTTGATTCTCTAGGGTTTTCTAAGAATACTATCATATCTGCAAAGACTGATAATTTGGTTTCCTCATTACCACTCTAATTCCTTTAATCTCTTTTTCTTCTCTTATTGCCAAAACTAATGTTTCTAATACAATATTGAATAGTAATGGTGATAATGGACAACTTTGTCTCACTCCTTATCTTAGTGGAAATGATTCTCATTTTTTCTTCATTACATATGTTGCTTGCTGATGATTTTAAATAGATGCTACTGATAATTTAAGAAAAAAAGTCTTTTTATTCCTATACTCTCTAGTGTTTTTAATATGAATGGGTGTTGGATTGTATCAAATGCTTTATCTACATCTATTGAGATCATCACTTGGTTTTTGTTAGTTTGGTTATTGATATAATCAAATGTGTTAATATTTTTCCTAATATTTAATCAGCCCTGCATTCTTGGCATATATCCTATTTATTCATTGTTATTATTCTAGTGATAACTCGCAGTAATCTCTTTGCTCATATCTTGTTTAAGATTTTTGCAACAATATTCATTAGGGAAATTGGTGTATAATTTTCTTTCTCTGTTGTCACACTACTCCATTTAGTTATCAGCAATATATCTGTTTCATAAAAGGGATTTTATAAGACTATTTTTGCTATTTTCCCAAATAGTTTGCATAGTATTGGATTTGATTATTCTTCAAATGTATTTTACAATTAACATGTAAATCGATCTGGCCCTGGAGATTTTTTCTTAGGGAGTTGATCAATAGCTTGTTCTATTTCTTTTTCTAAAATGGGACTGTTTAAATAATTTATTTCCTCTTCTATTAACCTTTTTTTTTAATTTTCAAAAGATATGCATGGTTAATTTTTCAACATTAACTCTTGAAAAATCTTATGTTCCAATTTTCCCTCCCTGTCCCCTACCCTCTCATCTAAATGGCAAGTAATCTAATATATGTTAAACATGGTAAAAATATATGTCAAATCCAATATATTCCTGCATATTTATACAAATATCATCTTGTACAAGAAAAATCAGATCAAAAAGGAAAAAAATGAGAAAGAAAACATAATGCAAGCAAACAACAACAAAAAGAGTGAAAATGCTATATTGTGATTCATAATCAGTTTCCACAGTCCTATCTCTGGGGGTAGATGGTTCTCATCACACAAGATCATTGGAACTCACCTGAATTGTATTATTGTTAAAAGAGCCATGTCCATCAGAACTGATCATTGTATAATATTGTTATTGCTGTTTAAAATAATCTCATGGTTCTGATCATTTCATTTAGCATACGTCCATGTATGTCTCTCCAGGCCTCTCTGAAATCATCCTGATGACCATTTCTTATAAAACAATAACATTACATAATATTCGTGGACCATAACTTATTCAACCATTCTCCAACTGATGAACATCAAATCAGTAAGAAAATCCTTCTATAGAGAAATTATCATTTAAGGATCCATTCTCTATCTCATAATCTTTAGTAAAGGTAAATGATGATTATAAGGAATTTTTAAAAAAATAATTATTTGCATAAAGTTCCTTTTTTAGAGAATTAATAACAAATGTTTCCAGGTTCTTTTTATATGAATAAAAATAATGTATAATTATTCATATACATGTATGTGCATGAAGATTTATATGTCCATATGTAAATACATATATGCATGTAAATATTTGCATATATATATATATATGTAATTTACTTTGTGTTAATTAGGAGAAATCTCAAATGTATGTATTTAGGTACATTTGCAATATTTCTCTAAAAAGAAAGTTTTTCATTTAAAATTCTATGTAAAGTTCTATTCCATGTGTATTGAAAACCCAAATTACACCAAAATTTAATATCTCTACCTGTCTAGCCACTTCTATTTAGCAATAATATATGTTTATAAAGTTTAACTTAATGCATATAATCATGAAGCACATGTCTAATCATATATGATGCCGTGTTCCTCTCTGTCCATAGAGAACTATCTTAATAAATAGTTAGATAAACTTTTCATAAATGACATGTTAGTTTCTTGAGTATAAAAATAAGATCTTCTAAATTGAGGGAAAAGCTGTCTCATTGACTTTTTATTGCAAAATCAAAATAGAAAAAAAGAAAGGGGGGGAATTGGAGACAGCATTTCATCTTTTTCATCTTTCCATGAAATAATAGACATTCCCCTAATAAGACATTCACATGCTGTTAGGTCAGAGCCCATATTAGACAGAGAAGAAGGTAAAACAGCATCTTCAGTTGGCAGAATCAGTGCTGAAGATGTTCACCAATTTACATATAAAACAATCTAGGGAATCTCTGTCTCCAAAATTTGTTTCTTTCTTTGGATGAGCTGAGTGCTGTAAACTGGCTCTTATTTTGTATCATTCATCTTCCTCATATGGTGGTAGGCCTGAGTGAAAGAATCCTCATCATAGAGAAGTCTCATCCTCGATAATGGAGAAGCTCTTTTTTCTTAGGATCCATAGCTTCCACCAAAGTTCAGATCTGGCATCATTTCCTATATGAGTCCTTTCCTGGTTCATCCCTCACTACTTTTCCTATTATTAATATGTACCATCTCTTGCAATTGCATCTTCCTTTGTATATATTTCATGATTAAGTCACTGTGTACATTCTGTATCCCCTAGTAAAATATAAGCTTTCTAAGGATAAAGATATTATTACTTTTTTTAAAATTTTGTTTCTCTTTCCAACAGGTTTTTAAAGATAGCACTTATAGGATGCATATTACATTAAATTAAATAAGGTAGGAAAGTCATTTTCTTTGGAAACAGGATAATAATTCAGTTAATAAGCATGTATTATACATCTTTCATGTGACAGATTCTGTGATCAGCATTGCCAATACAAAGAAGGCAAAAAATATTACTTGCTTAGGAGGTCACAGTCTAATCCAGAGACCACATGCAAATGACTAGGTATGAATCAGATATATACAGAATAAACTGGATATAATTAATGGAGGAAACACATTAGCAAGAAAGGTGAAGAGAGCTATGAAGGGACAATGTACAAGGACTACATTTCCTTAACTAGGAGTGATGTGCATCCTCAGGCCTTGGTGCATTCCTAGTTTCTTTCAAATACTTCCAGAGAGAAGACACTCCCAAATCTCTATATCTGGGAGACTTCTATAAGCATTATCTTTGCGTATTTTTTTTTTTAAATTGTCTTGACTTTTTGTTTTTTACATCACAGAAATGATTGAAATCTGTTTTTTTCCCTCTCATATATACATACTTGATTTCACTCTCATAGAATCTTCCCTTTCACCTAGAGGTCTCTGGTGCAATGAAAAAAATATGGATTCAAGTCTTGGCTCTATGATTCATTACTTAAATGGACAGGATTAATTAAAATTTATTTTATTTCAATCATATATTTCATCAAGATTTTTATTTATTTATTTATTTTTAAAAAATAATTATTTATTTGTTTTTGGTGAGGCAATTGGGATTACCTGACTTGCTCAGGGTCACACAGCTAGTAAGTGTTAAGTGCCTGAAGCCAGAATAGAACTCAGGTCCTGCTGACTTCAGAACCAATGTTCTATCAGTGCCTTCTAACTGTGACTCTAATCTATACAATTTAAGATTTGGACTAGATGCTCTCTAAGGCTATATCTTACAAAGTGAGGTAAATCAGTAAACCCTTACAAAGTGCCTACTATGTGCCAGACTCTTGGCTAAGCAATGAAGATATAAACAAAGGCTACATGTCTCCCTGCCCTCAAGGAGCTCACAATTTAATTGGGGAAAGAGTAGTTACATCCAAGATTTATATAGCATAAATTGGAGACAATCTCTGAAGAAAGGGTCTGGATTTCAACTGTTTCTTTTTTTAAATTAAAACATTTTATTTACAAAATATATGCATGGGTAATTTTTCAACACTGACCCTTGCAAAGCCTTTTGTTCTGAATTATCCCCACTTTCTCCCTACCCCTCCCCTAGATGGCAGGTAGTCCAATACATGTTAAATATGTCAAAATATATGTTAAATGCAATATGTGTATACATATTTATATAGCTATCTTGCTGCACAAGAAAAATTGGATCAAGAAGGAAAAAAAAATGAGAACAAAATCCAAGCTAACAACAGCAGAGAGAGTGAGAATGCTATGTTGTGCTCCACATTCAGTTCCCACAGTTCTTTTTCTGGATGTAGATGGCTCTCTTTATCACTGAACAATTGGAATTGTTTTGAATCATCTCATTGTTGAAGAGAGCCACATCCATCAGAATTGATCATCATATACATCTTGTTGCTGTGTATAATGATCTCTTGGTTCTGCTCATTTCACTTAGCATCAGTTCATGTAAATCTCTCCAGGCCTCTTTGAAATCATCCTGCTGGTTGTTTCTTACAGAATAATAATATTCCATAACTTTTTATAGATCATAACTTATTCAGTCATTTTCCAATTGATGGGCATCCATTCAGTTTCCAGTTTCTTCCTACTTCAAAAAGGGCTGCCACAAACATTTTTGCACATATGGGTCCCTTTCCCTCCTTTAAGATCTCTTTGGGATATAGGCCCAAGAGAAACACTGCTGGGTCAAAGGGTATGAACAGTTTGATAACTTTTTGAGTATACTGAACTGAGTCTTAAAGATGCAATGGAAGTCAAGAGGCAGAGATGAAAACAGAAAACATCCTGGCAAGTCAGTGGAAAGCATGGAGTTGGGAGATGAGGAGTCATTGAAGAGAAGCATCAGGAGGGCTAGTGTTACTGAATCATAGAATATATTGAGGTCAGCAAAATAGAAATATAGTCAAGAAGCAAATGCTGGTTTATATTCTTCACTATAATTGAGGCCCCGCTGTGCACTCAAAGGTATTTCTTGGAAAATATTAAGGGAGCTTGAGGTATCAGCAAAAATATGGAGAGGTGGAGGAAAATCTCTTCCCAGAGGCATATAGCTGAGAGGGCTATTGAGTTTTATCAGTACCCTGCTTGCATCTCTCACCCCAAGGAATCTCCTTGAGAAAGGAAGTGAAACAAGGAAAGGAGAATCTCTTTAGCAACTAGTGATAAAGCAAAGACTGAAACATATTTATGGTTATAATTTTGCACAGATCACTTGGCGCTTTACCACCATGCTCCTGATCACAGCATTAATCACACTTTAATTTTAACCTTTGCAGTTCATCAATAGAGCTGAGATTAAGGATAACTCAGCCCTGACACGATTGGTTTACAGTTAAGTTTAATAAGAATGGAAGAGGCTCAGTAATGGAGGAGTTGCCTTGTCAAGACAGGCAGAAAGATGCATGGATCATAATGTAAGTTTCCATCACAAATTCGGAGCCATAAGTAATGCCAGAAGCTAATCAGGCACAGCAAGTATCTATGATGTCATTAAAAATCAGTTATTTGTGCTGTTCAGGATTCTGAAATTTATTCTTTAAAAAGTAATCTGATTGTGTATTTCACAAAGACTTGTTCTATCTTCTATTCCACAGTCAATATTTATTTAGAAAGGATTTACTTGTTTGTTTTATTTTTTTTCAGTTTGGAAGGATAGCTCAGTGATCTAAACTATAGTTCATAATTCACTTGATCAAAAGTGAGAAACCTTGTATATTTTGAAGGGAGGTGTTCTCAGCATTGGGAAGGGTGCAATGGGCAGAACAATGGACCTGAAGTCAATTGGTACTTGAGCTTGACTTTTTTTTTCAATTAAGACACAGTTTTATTATCCTGTCTGAGCCATTTGAACTAAATGATAATTAATTTCCTCAGTTATCAAATGGGTAAATGCTAACTTCTGTATGTATTTAACAAGGCTATAGTGAGTCTCACTTCAGTTCAATAAATCCTTCTTGAGCATCTCCCATTGTGTTTCAAATGCTATTCTATGTGACAGATACTAAAGACTTTAAAAATGCTTCCTGATCTTAAGGACTCTCTATATTATAAGACAAAGAAGAAATGACAGAGAGAGAAAGAGAGAGACAGAGAGACAGAGACAGAAAGTCAAAGAGACAAAGAGAGACAGAGTCAGAGTCAGAGTCAGAGAGACAGAGGGACAGAGACAGAGAAAGAGTAAAGAAGAGCAGAAGGAAGGAAGAGAGAATGCTATGGATTCCATGAATTGAACTGAATGGAGAGGGAGGAAAGAAACCATTTCAGAAACAGAGTTCAAGTTGTCCTAAAGGATACAGTTAATATGAAAGCCTTAGCTATTGATTTCAAAGGATCCAGGAGCCAGGATGAAAAATACTATTCACCTTTGGAGAGTGAATTTATGAACTCTGCCAATGGAAATATATTTTTTTATTTACTTTCATTCTTTTTCGTGTTTATTCTGCTTTCCTTTGCAACATGATTAATATAGACATATTTTGTATGACTTCACATGGATAAATGATAACAAATTGTTTGCCTTCTCAAGAAGAGGGGAAGGAGAAAATTTGCAACTAAAATTTTTTAAAATGTTAATTTTTTACATAAAATTAGAAAAAATAATGAAATTGTGTATGTGTATACATATATACAATTGGAAGATGGAATGCTATGTGTAATGCAGTATAAAAAGGCCAGTTTGACTGGAATAATGAACACACAAGGCATAACCCCAATGTGTGGAATCAGGAAAGCTAATGCTTAATAAGCTAGAAAATCTTGCTATCTCTTTTCTCTTCACCGACCAGCAGGGAATCTTTAAGGACATATACTTAAGTTATCCAGAAGCACCAAAGAAGTACAAATGGCCAAGATGGAAGAGACCTCAGGTTTTGACCTATTTTTAATACTGTCCCCTAAAACATACCTGATAATAAGTTATACTTTAAAGTGACCATGTTCTAAAACATACCTGACAAGTGGTCAGGTAATCTTTTCAATACAATCTACAATAAAGAATAGTGTAATACTACTAAGATAAAAAATTCTACTTTGGGATAACATTGGGGATATTCAAAAAGGAACCCTTTGTTCATTTAGCTAGCTATATTTCTTAAAGTGTAACATTATTTACCTTGCTTGAACATTTCTATACAGTAACTATTTGTTTTTCCCAAGTACAGTTGACATTTAATACATACCTGAATAGCTGGCCAATTCTGATGTCTCATGTTCTATTTATCCCAGTCATTCTATTTATTACATTGGGAAGATTCTTTTTTTTTCCTTTAAATTAAATCCACAAGTAACTTGCTGAAGTTTAGCATACAAAAAAAATATTCATCTGTTCATTCATTTCTATACTTTATTTTACAGACTGGAACTGTAATGTCAAGGACAAAAGGAACTTATACTAGATATTCATAAATAAAGAATTTCTCTATGACTAATATTCTTACATACTTTTCTGGTGATATATGACTTACCCAGGACCAGAAAACTAGTATATGTGAGAGGAATAATTTGAATTACTCCCTTTTACCTTCTTGACTCTAACACTAGCATGCTATTTACTATGAAATTTTTTGTTTATTCATTTTTGTCATGATGGACTCTTTGCATCTCCATTTGAACTTTTCTTGGCAAAGATATCGGAGTGCTTTTTCTTTTCCTTCCCCAATTAATTTTATAAATAAAGAAACTGAGATAAACAGGATTATTTGACTTTCCCAGGGTCACATAGGTAGTAATTGTCTGAGACTTGTTTTGAAGTTAGATCTTCTTGACTGGAGCCCGCTCTATCAGCTGCATGGCCTATAAATCCAATTTTGATGAGCAGCCATTATGTAAATGTTAGTCACTTAAATTATTTTCATTTAAAAAAATATATTTATATAAATTTAAATGAAAAATAAGAAAAATTAGAAAAAGAAAGGGAAGAAACAAACAAAATATCCCATATTGTCATGTATCCAACAGAGCATTAGGAAGAATTCAAAATATGTACCAATACATTTCCATTTCAAGAAAGCATATATATTAATAGAAGACATTGTATTCATAACCTGTCCATATTTCCTTTGCACAATGTTACTATTACTTTATACGCTGTCTTCCTGATTCTGCTTCCTTTTCTAAGTGTCTGTATAAATTTTTTTGTTGTTGTTGAGGTAATTGGAATTAAGTGACTTACCCAGGGTCACACAGTTAGGAAGTGTTAAATGACTGAGGTCAGATTTGAACTCAGGTTTTCCTGACTTCAGGCTGGTACTCTGTCTATTGAACCACTTAACTGCCTCAAATTTGTATAAATCTTTGCAGGCATTTCTAAAATCAACTTGTTCATCATTTTTTTTTAACAGAACAACAATATTCCATTACTTTTATATACCACAGCTTATTTAGCCATTCCCCAAATAATGGGCACTACTCATTTTCCAATTCTTTGCCATCACAAAAAAAGCTACTAGAAACATTTTTGCACATGTGGGTCCTTTCCCCTCCCTTATGATTTCCTTGGAATATAGTAGTAGTACTGCTGAATCAAAGAATATGTCCTCTGCTGTACACTATTTTAATTTATTTTCCCCTTTCTCCCCCCAAACCCCGCAAGCAAATTATAGTTAACTATGGGCAGATTTATATCTGCACATCTACATACACATAGAAATAGCAGTACACATATATACACTTGCTTGTACACATCTACACATACACATATATATGTATACATACATAGATATACATATTACACATACACATTCACATAAATCTAAAATAAAATTAATATGACTGACATATAATGTAATTTCTCTTTTAATTGAAATCTTTTTTTAAAGTTTGACTTTGAGATCAATGATTACACCCCTACATTTTTTTTTCTAATGAAATCTGCTCCTCATTACTCTTATTGTGTTTGTGTATATCTCTTATTTCTTATCTCTATTAACTCTTCTATTTTCTTTCTATTCTTTAATTTGCCTTGCTAACATCTTGGTAACCTCCTCCCTTCAATAGATCCCTCTCTTATCTTCTTCCCCTATCTTTTCCCTCCCACTTTATTAATTTTCAATTAATCTACATACATTATACTACTCCCATTAGTCTAAACACCCTTCTGGACCCCACCTTATTGTTATCCTCATCTCTTATTCTATTTTCTCCCCATTGACTTTTTTACAATAATTATAATTTCCAAGTTCCAGGTCATCAACATATGGGCAACTCTCTCTGTCAAAATATATAAAAAACAAAAATCATTAATTACATTTTCCCCAACATATATTATCCCAAAAGTAAAATAATGGAAAATAGTAAGTGGAAAGTTAACCTAGGAGTCAGTTATATCTGGCTTCAAGGTCTGAAATTCACACATATAGTATAAGGTATTATGGACAAATAATTTATTCTCTCATTCCACCAGACAAACTCTTAAACCATAAATTACAAAGGTGCTTATCTGAATTGATAGAAGGTATGGCATCTCCATAAGTTACCTTTTACAGATAAAGTCATATGATTGGAAAAAAAAAAACAAAGAAACAAATGAAATTTATTAACAATATAATTGGACATTCTATAGAAAAGTATGAAATCAATTTAAGACATTTTAATCATTGCTATTTTCTGGAGTGTATATAATAAAACTAGAAACTCATATTGGAAAGGTGAAAAGTGAGTCTAATAGAGATGCAAACTTTATTCAAGTCACCCATTACATACTGTGATCTTTGGCAAATCAGCTAACTTTTTAGCTGGCATAGGCAACACATTAAGACTATAATTAGCTGAAGAGGCTGAGCCAAAATGGTAGAGAGTAGACAATTCTCTCTCTGAGTTCTTCCTGGCTTCTCTCAGATCAACACCAAATCAAGCCTGTGAATGGGTTTTGGAGTGACAGAACACAAAACTATTTGAAATGAAACAAATTCAAAGAGGAATATATTTTGGAGGAACTTCAGAAAAGGACTTCTTGAATTGGGTATGGTGGGGTGGGAGGAAGGGGGAGAGAGAATGACCAGGGTAGGTGCAATATAGGTATCTAGGGCAGAGTAAAGTCCACGGGGGGGGGGGAATACACTGGGAGGCTTTTAGCCAAAATACAGCAGTGTTGCCTGTTTTACCTTCATTCACAATCCAATGCTTCAGCTGTTTAGCTGTGAGATATGAAACACAACTACAAAAGGCAAATAGTGAGCCAAGGAACCCCAAAATAATGGGGTTGGCCATGCCCACCCAGCATGGAAAAGGAGCCAGCAGCACTAGCCTTAGGGTAGCATGAAGCCACTGTTCCTATAGAAGAAACTTGGGACAATCTACCTTTTGCCTTAAGAAAAGATCTCAATCGGCGGAGCCAAGATGGGGAACTGGGGACAGCTTTCTCTGTGAACTCCCAGGACATTCCTTCAAACCCAGACAAAGTAAGCCTTCCAACTGGTTTCTGAGTGAGGGCCCCGCCAAGCATTTGGACTAAAACGCACTTCTATCAAAGATCGACCTTGAAAGAACTCCGGAGAAGGTTAGCATCAGGGGAAATCGGCCGCTGGTCGCCCTCAGACTCCAGCCGGGGCAGAAGTCAGGGTTACCATAGAGGGGCGGATTTTGGGCACCCAAGAAGCCCCTGGGAGATGCCTGGGCCACTTTGCTCTGCTTGCGGGCAGGTGCTTTGGCAGATCTGCCTTTGGTAAAGGGTGGATCGAGAGCAGCTGAAAACGTGGTCCTAGTGCGAATCTAGCCCGACCAGCCTCAGACGGGAAGTCAACTCGGCAAACTGCCCCAGGGCAAATACAAATTGTTGCAGTTTTTTCTGCTTTTGACCAATATCCCAACTTTAAATCATGAGCAAGAAGCAGAAGAGAGCTCTCACCATAGAAAGCTTTTACGGAGAAAAAATAGAACAGTCCCCAGATCCTGACATTATGAAAACAATCCCAGATGAAGCCACAAAGGCAGACTTAAGTTGGTCTCCCTTTCAGAAGGCTTACCTGGATGATTGCATTAAGAATCTCAAAAGAGAGCTAGAAGAAGAATGGGGAAATAAATTGAGATCAGGGCAACAGAAATATCAAAAACTGGAAAATAGGACTGGTGAA
>JAJPUD010033876.1:0-11127 GCA_023553655.1 Myrmecobius fasciatus
ATTCACAAATAAAAGATAGGAAAGACATGATGAAAAAAAATTCACTAAAGAGAAGAATTCCTTAACAAGTAGAATTGGTCAAATGGAAAAGGAAATATAAAAGCTCATTGAAGAAAATAAATCCCTTAAAAGTTAGAATTGGATAACTGGAAGCTAATGACTTTATGAGAAATCAAGAAATAATCCAACAAAATCAAAAGAATGAAAAAATAGAACAAAACATGAAATATCTCATTGGACATACAAATCACCCAGGAAATAGATCCAGGAGATATAATTTAAGAATTATTGGATTACCTGAAAACCATGATCCATAAAAAGAGCCTAAACATCATCTTTTAAGAAATTATCAAGAAAACTTCCGTGATATTTAAGAACCACCAGGTAAAATAAAAATGGAAATAATCTGATGATCATTTCATGAAAGGGATCACAAAATGACAACTCCTAGGAATATTATAGCCAAATTCCAATCAAACTTTGACATCAAGGAGAAAATACTGCGAGCAATCAAAGAGAAACTATTTAAATATTGTGGAACTACAGTCTGGATAACTTGAGATTTAACATGTTCTATATTAAAGGATCAGAAGGCATCAGGAGTACAAAAGACCTGGGATTACAACAAGAATCATCTACCCATCAAAACTGAGTAAAATTTTTCAGTGTAAAAAATGGATATTTAATGAGATAGACTTTCTTTTTTTTTTATTAAAAGCTTTTTATTTACAAAACATTTGAGTGATTTTTCTACATTGATCTTTGCAAAACTTTTTTTTTCCAAGCTTTTCCCCTCCTTACCCACACCCCCCACCACTAGATGACAGGTAATCTAATACATGCTAAATATGTTAAATTATATGACAATTCCAATATATGTATATATATCTATACAGTTATCTTACTGCACAAGAAACATCAGATCTAGAAAGAGAGGAAAAAAAAACCTAAGAAGGAAAACAAAATGCATGCATGGAAATATTCACAGAAAGGATTAAAATGCTGTATTGTGGTTCACACTCAGTTCCCTCAGGCCTCTCTCTGGATGTATATGACTATCTTCATTGCTGAACAATAGGAACTGGTTTGAATCACATCATTGCTGAAGAGAACCTTGTCCATCAGAACTGATCATCGTATAGTCTTGTTGCTGTGAATAATGTTCTCCTGGTTCTGCTGATTTCACTCAGCATCAGTTCATGCAAGTCTCTCCAGGCCTCTCTGAAATCATCCTGCTGGCCGTTTCTTACTGAAAAATAATATTCCATGACATTCATATACCATAATTTATTCAGCCATTCTCCAATTGATGGGCATCCTTTCAATTTCCAGTTTCTTGCCACTACAAAAAGGGTTGCCACAAACATTTTTGCACATGTGGGTCCCTTTCCCTCCTTTAAAATCTCTTTGGGATATAGGCCCAGTGGAAACACTGCTGGGTCAAACAGTATGCACAGTTTGATAACTTTTTGAGCACAGTTCCAGATTGCTCTCCAGAATGGTTGGATCTGTTCACAGTTCCACCAACAATGTATCAGTGTCCCAGTTTTTGCACATCCCCTCCAACATTCATCATTATCTTTTCCTGTCATCTTGGCCAATCTGACAGGTATGTAGTGGTATCTTAGAGTTGTCTTAATTTGCATTTCTCTGATCAATAGTGATTTGGAGCACCTTTTCATGTGATTAGAGTTTCAATTTCTTCATCTGAAAATTGTCTGTTCATATCTTTTGACCACTTATCAATTGAGAATGGCTTGAATTCTTATGTATTTGAGTCAATTCTCTATATATTTTAGAAATGAGGCCTTTATCAGAACCTTTGAATGTAAAAATATTTTCCCAGTTTACTGCTACCCTTCTAATCTTGTCTGCATTCATTTTGTTTGTACAAAAACTTTTTAACTTGATATAGTCAAACTTATCTATTTTGTGATTAATGATGATCTTTAGTTCTTCTTTGGTCACAAATTCCTTCCCCCTCCACAGGTCTGAGAGGTAAACCATTCTACAATGTTCTAATTTGTTTATAATATCATTCTTTATGCCTAGATCATGAATCCATTTTGACCTTATCTTGGTATATGGTGTTAGGTGTGGGTCAATGCCTAGTCTCTTCCATACTAATTTCCAATTATCCTAGCAGTTTTTGTCAAATAGTGAGTTTTAATCTCAAAAACTGGGGTCTTTGGGTTTATCAAACACTAGATTACTATTGTCATTGAGTATTTTGTCCTGTGAACCTAACCTATTCCACTGATCGACTACTCTATTTCTTAGCCAGTACCAAATGGTTTTGGTGACTACTGCTTTATAATATAGTTTTAGATCTGGTACAGCTAGGCCACCCTCATTTGCATTTTTTTTCATTAATTCCCTTGAAATTCTTGACCTTTTGTTTTTCCAGATGAATTTTGTTGTAATTTTTTCTAGGTCAGTGAAATAATTTCTTGGGAGTCTGATTGGTATAGCACTAAATAAATAGATTAGTTTAGGTAGTATTACCATGTTTATTATATTCGCTCGACCTATCCAAGAGCACTTGATGTTTTTCCAATTGTTTAGATCTGTCTTTATTTGTGTGGAGAGTGTTTTGTAGTTTTGTTCATATAGATCCTGACTTTCCCTTGGCAGATATATTCCCAAATATTTTATACTATTGATAGTTATTTTGAATGGAATTTCTCTTTGTATCTCTCGCCGTTGCATTTTGTTGGTGATATATAAAAATGCTGATGATTTATGTGGATTTATTGTGTATCCTGCAACTTTGCTAAAGTTGTGGATTAATTCTAATGGTTTTTTAGTGGATTCTCTAGGGTTCTCTAAGTAGACCATCATATCACCTGCAAGGAGTGATAATTTGGTTTCCTCATGACCTACTCTAATTCCTTTAATCTCTTTTTCTTGTCTTATTGCCAAAGCTAGCATTTCTAATACAATATTGAATAGTAATGGTGATAGTGGGCAACCTTGTTTCACCCCTGATCTTATTGGGAATGCTTCCAGTTTATCACCATTATATATGATGCTAGCTTTTGGTTTTAAATAGATGTTACTGACTATTTTAAGGAAAAGTCCATTAATTCCTATACTCTCTAGTGTTTTTAATAGGAATGGATGTTGGATTTTATCAAATGCTTTTTCTGCATCTATTGAGATTCTCGTATGTTTTTTGTTAATTTGGTTATTGATAAAGTCAATTATGTTAATAGTTTTCCTAATATTGAACCATCCCTGCATTCCTGGTATAAATCCTACTTGGTCATATTGTATTTTTCTGGGAATGATTTTCTGTAATCTCTTTGCTAATTTTTTTTAAGATTTTTGCATCAATATTCATTAGGGAGATTGATCTATAATTTTCTTTCTCTGTTTTTGTTTTACCTGGTTTAGGTATCAGTATCATGCCTGTATCATAAAAGGAATTTGGTAGGAGTCCTTCATTCTCTATTTTTTCAAATAGTTTATATAATATTGGAGTTAATTGTTCTTTAAATGTTTGGTAGAATTCACATGTAAATCCATCTGGTCCTGGTGATTTTTTCTTAGGGAGTTGATTAATGACTTGTTCTATTTCTTTTTCTAAAATGGGACTATTTAAATAATTTATTTCCTCTTCTGTTAATCTGGGCAATCTATATTTTTGTAGATATTCCTCCATTTCACTTCGGTTATCAAATTTATTGGCATAAAGTTGGGCAAAGTATCTCCTGATTATTGCTCTAATTTCCTCTTCATTGGAAAGTTTTCCCTTTTCATTTTTGAGACTAACAATTTGATTTTCCTTTTTCCTTTTTCTAATTAAATTAACTAGAGGTTTATCTATTTTGTTGGTTTTTTCATAAAACCAACTTTTAGTTTTATTTATTAATTCAATAGTTTTTTTACTTTCAATTTTACTAATCTCTCCTTTTATTTTTAGGATTTCAAGTTTGGTATTTGATTGGGGGTTGTTAATTTGTTCTTTCTCTAGCTTTTTTAGTTGCAAGCCCAATTCATTGATTTTCTCTTTCTCTATTTTATGCAAATAAGCATCTAGAGATATAAAATTTCCTCTTATTACCACTTTGGATGTATCCCACA
The DNA here is from genome assembly GCA_023553655.1 of Myrmecobius fasciatus. NCBI lineage: Eukaryota > Metazoa > Chordata > Mammalia > Dasyuromorphia > Myrmecobiidae > Myrmecobius > Myrmecobius fasciatus. The sequence continues at coordinate 4,087 of JAJPUD010033876.1, forward strand.
AATTTTGGTATGTTGTCTCATTATTGTCATTCTCTTGGATTAAATTAGTAATTGTGTCTGTAATTTGCTGTTTCACCCATTCATTCCTTAGGGTGAAATTATTTAGTTTCCATTTGCTTTTTGGTATGTTTTCTCCTGGCCTTATATTGCATGTGATTTTTATTCCATCATAATCTGAAAAAAAAAAAATACATTTACCATTTCTGCCTTCCTGCATTTGATTTTGAGGTTTTTGTGTCCTAACTCATGGTCAAGTTTTGTATAAGTTCCATGGACTGCTGAGAATAAAGTAAACTCCTTTCTGTCTCCATTTAATTTCCTCCAAAGATCTATCATACCTAACTTTTGTAACATTTTGTTTACCTCCTTAACTTCTTTCTTATTTATTTTATGGTTTGATTTATCAAGTTCTGAGAGAGGGAGGTTGAGATCCCCCACTATTATAGTTTTGCTGTCTATTTCTTCTTGCATCTCTCTGAACTTTTCCTCTAGGAATTTCCATGCTATACCACTTGGTGCATAAATGTTTAGTATTGATATTGCTTCATTGTCTGTGGTACCCTTTAGTACGATATAATTTCCTTCTTTGTCTCTTTTAATTAGGTCTATCTTTGCTTTTACTTGATCTGAGATCAGGATTGCTACCCCTGCTTTTTTTTTGTTCACCTAAAGTATAATAGATTCTGCTCCAGCCTTTTACCTTCACCCTGTATGTGTCTCTATGCTTTAGATTTGTTTCTTGTATACAACATATTGTTGGATTCTGGTTTTTAATCCAGTCTGCTATCTGCTTCTGCTTTATGGGAGAGTTCATTCCATTCACATTCACAGTTAAAATAACTAATTCTGTATTTCCTGCCATCTTATTTACCCTAGCTTATGCTTTTCTCTTTCCTTTCCCCTTTCCCTCCTCCCTAGTATTTTGCTTTTGATAACCACTTCCCTCAAACAATCCTTCCCCTTTAGAGCCCCACCCCCTTTTTTACACCTTTCCCTTAATTCTTCTGTTTTCCCTTCTATTAATCTATTCCCTTTCTTTTCCCCCTTTCCCTCCTGTTTCCTTATAAGATAGGACAAGTTTCTTTTTGATACCCAATACGTCTATTATTCCCTCAGAGCCAAATCTGATGAGATGGAGATTAACACAATTCTAATTCCCCTCCCTTTTTCCCCCTAAATCATTATAGGTTTTCTTTGCCTCTACATGTGATGTAATTTCCCTTATTTTAACTCCTTTTCCTCTTCTTCCAGTGTTATCCCTTTTCTACCTCGAGATAGAAGACTTTCAAGCATTCTTGATGAAAAGACCAGATCTGAATAGAAAATTTCACTTCCAAATACAAGATGCAAAAAAAAAAAAAAAAAAAAAAAAAGCAAAAAAAAGTAAACAGGGAAGAAACCATTAGGGATTTTATAAACTGTTTATATTTTTACATGTGAAATGATATTTCTACCTCTAAAAATTTTCTCATTAAGGCTGTTAAAAGACATATACAAAGACAGAAGGCAGAGATGTGAGTTGAATGTGATGTTATGATTATTAAAAAATAAAATTAAAAGATGAGAAAGAAAAATTCACTGGGAGAAGAGGAAAGAGAAAGGTAGAATGAGATAAATTATCTGAAATAAAAGAGGCCCAAAAGAAACTTTACATTGGAGGGGTAAATGAAAGAAGCAGGAAGGGGAGCAGATCATCAGAATTAACTCAAAGAGGGAAAAATGCACAAACTCACTTAGGTATAGAAATCTTCTTACCATACAACAAAGTAGAAAGAGAAGGGGATAAGATATAGAGTAGGAGGGAGTTTTTGAAAGAATGGGCAGTTTGGAGAAGTAAAAGACAAAAGCAAAACACTTGAGAATAGACAGATAAAAGGAGAGAGAGAGTGGAATAAATGTGTGGAAATAAGATTAAGAGAAATACGTAGTAATCGTTATTGTGACGAAAAAAAAAACTTCACAGTGACCCTTTTCTGATAAAGACTTTGTTTCTTAAACATGTAGAAAATTGAGTCAACTTTATAAAAAAATAAGAGCCATTGCTGAAAGGTCAAAGGATATGAATAGGCAGTTTTCAGACAAAATAATCAAAATTATCTGTTGTCATATGGAAAAAAATGCTCTAAATTATTATTGATGAGAGAAATGCAAATTAAAACAACTTTTAGCTACTATCTTACACCTGTCAGATTGGATAATATGACAGAAAAGTAAAATGACAAATGTTAGAGGTAATGTAAGAAAATTAAAACACTATGTATCAATGGTAAAGTTGTACATTGATTCAACCATTCTGAAGAGCAATTTGTTATAGTTCCCTTTGAACAAGCAATACCACAAGGTATATTTGCCAAAGAGATGAAAAAACAAAAATGAAAAGGACCTATATCAATAAAAATATTTTTAACTCCTTTTTTAATCACCATAAAGAATTGGAAAATTGAAGGAATGTTTATCAACTGAGGAATATTTGAAAAGTTGTTGCATATGATTGTGATAGAATAATATTGTACTTTAAGAAATAATGACTAAAATGTTCTCAGAAAAACATGGAAAGATTTACATGAACTGATGCAAAATGAAATGAAGAGAAGCAGGAGAACATTGTATACAGAAAAAGCAATATTGTATAATGATCTACTCTGAATAACTTAGCTATTCTCAGCAAAATAATGATCCAAGATAATTCTGTAAGACATTTGATGAAAAGAGCTAGTAGAGCCTGAATGCAAATCAAATGTAATTTTTAAAATTTTTCTTCTTTTTTCTGTTTTTTTTTGTTTGTGTTTTCTTTTACAAAATGATTTACATGGAAATGTGTTTTACATGACTGAACACATATAACTTATGTGAAATTTTCCAATTCTTAATGGAGTCTAGGAGAAGCAATAGAATTAAGAATTTGAAAAAAAAGGAATCTAAAATTTTTTTTAAAACTTTATATTTATGTAAAAATATAATTGGCAAAATAAAATATTAAATAAGTTTTTTTTTTTAAAGAAAGTAATCCTATCTTTTTATGTTTCTAGCTTTTGGCTTTAGATCTCCAGATTTGTTTTAATGATAAATGTGAAGTTGAATGCAATTAGTTACTCAAAGAAACTGTTTAATTACTTGGTCATATCAAGACTCCCTCCAAAACAGTAAAATAAAAAGAAAACTCTCAGATATCAAGGCTTCAAAATTTACACCATTAAAAAGATCATCTAAAACTGTATAAAATGTCCATAAAAAAGAATTTCTTTCATCAAATACATCACTTTTCAAGATCATTTTCTTTATAATTTCTATTTTAATTAGAATAGAAAAGAATTAAACAATGATGAAGTGTAAGGTGAGCAGAACCACACTAACATTGTATACAGTAATAACAATGTTGTTTTAAGAATGATTTAGTTTTTTTGTTTTTCTTTATTATTATAAATACATAAATTAAACATAAAGGACATGGACACAGAGGCTATCTACATCCAGAAAAAGACCTAATAAATAAAAATATGTATACTTTTTCTATGAAATATGCAATCATCTTTTTTTTTGTTATATTGTGTTATCAAAATGCTTGGTGTTTTTTTCCCATGAATTGAAAGTAAAATAAATTTGTAATTCAAAAATAATAATAGGAATTGGCATAATGTTTTGTGCTAACCAGGAGATATCTGTCAATGTGTTGGATTATTTAACACACTTTGGATATGTTTTTGTTCTCACTTCATTGAATCTTAAAGTTTAACTACAATGGGAACCTGAAGTATTAAAATGACAACTCATAAAAAAAGGAACAGTAAGAAAAATTTTCTCTTTCCATTTTCTACTAGATAAGAATACTATATGAAAATGAACCTCCATAACTGAGTACATATGCATATGTATACATACATATGTATATATATATGTATGTATGTGGGTTTAGGTGCATACACAAATACATATCCAATCATTTTTCCAAAGTACCAGATTCCAATTAATCAATAGTTGCATATTAAAAATCCCATGCTATATGTCCCAAAGGCATCTCAAGTCAATATGTCTAAAATGGAACTCATTTTCTCTAAATCCATCCAGCTAAGGCAATAGATGGTGATACAGTAGATAGAAAGCTGGGTCTGTTGGGAAGACCTGAGTTAAAAATCTGCCTTCAGACAGTTACTTAGCTGTGTAACTCCACATCAAGTCACTTAATCTCTGTTTGCCTCAGTTTCCTCAATTGTAAAAAGGAGACAATAATAGCATCTATATTACAGGACTGTTAAAATGATCATATAAGTTTGTAAAGTGACAATACCTGGCACATGATAAATGATGTATAAATGCTATTTTATTAATAATAATTATTGTCATTATTATTATCATCATCATCATTTTCATTAATACTCATATTTCAAAATTCTCTATTTCTATCAAAATCATCACCATGCTTCTATTGACTCAAGTTTGGAATCTTGGGATCCTGAGGGGATGAGATTTAGGGACCAAAGACTGGAGTAAAATATGGAATAATATAGAATGGTAAAGTAATTGAACAATGAAATGACCTTGAATTATATGTATTTCTCTTAATAATTTAGCTACCTCTTTTTCATCAAGGCATTGATTCAAGACAATTCTATTAGACTTAGGATAGCAGGTGCCAGCTGCATTCAGGAAGAAAATTGTAAAGATTGAGTATAGATCACAGCATCCTATTTTCACCATTTTGTTGTTTGTCTACTTTTTCTTTTTCATGGTTTTCCCTTTTGTTCTGATTTTTCTTTCACAGGATGATTAATGTATAAATATATTAAACATAAATATGGCTAATGTATAAATATGATTGTATGTGTGTAACTTGTTTCAGACTACTTAATATCTTGGGGAGGGGGAGGTAAAGGAGGAAAGGAGAAAACAATTTAAAACTCAAAATATTTCAGAGATGAATATTGAAATCTATCTTTTAATGTAAATAAATAATGTAAAGAATAAAAAAACTGAGCCACCTTATCAATTTTCTCTATGCCATGATTTGATTAGTTAAAGTTATCCTTTACTATTATAATTAGATTAAGCATGCTGTTAGATCATATATTCTTGGGACTGTCATAAATGATGAGAGCACATTACCCTAAGGAGGTAATTCCTGTCTGTATGTCCTGCCCATCAGGCTCAGAGAATATTCATTGAAGTAACCTAATGCTAAATACCCCTTAATTATCCAGAATGATTGCTTAAAAATCTGTACTATAAATCCTCAGAATAATATATGGATTCTCGACTCAATAGATACTCCAACAGTTTTTCTTCAGAAATCTAACAGGAATAGAATCACCACCTTTGAGAGGAGGGAGTACACTCAGGACCATCTACTCAATGTATAAATGAAAGAAATCACCATTTAGCATCTCTCAAAAGAGCCCATTAAATTTTGGGTCAATTCTAACAACAGGATGTTGTTCTGACATTAATCCTAAATTTTCACTTTTGGTAACTCCTATCTAGTGATCCTAGTTCTGACATCTGAGACCATGAATAATAAACCTAATTACCCTTCTATATCTGAGCCCTTAATCATATCTCTAGATATATTCTCTGTTTCCATTTAAATAGCACCCATTTTTCAATTACCCCTTTTATGACAGGTTCAATGCTCCTTCCCCTCCTCAATGTATTCCTTTGATTACTCTCCAACTTTTCAGTGTCTTCTTAAGTGGTGATCCCGAGAACTGAAAATAATACTCTAAATCAGGTCTCAGAAAGACAAAGTACAATGCGACTTCTACTCTTGGAAACTCTTAAATGAAACAGAAGATTTTTTCCCTGTCACATCATTCTTTTAACTACCATTGAATTTTCAGGCTACTAAAACTTCTAGGTCTTATTCAGAACAACATCTGTCTAACCTGGTCTCTTACACACTTGTAAAATTAATTTTTTTGTCTAAATATAGGACTTTACATTAATCCCTATTATATTAGATTTAGTCCAATATTCTAGACTGTTTTAGATCATGACTCTATTATTTAGTGTAGTAATTATGCTTCCTATCTTTCTGCCATCAACAAATGATAAAAATTTTAAACACAGATCCCTATGACAATCTACTGAAGATCTCTTACCGCAATGCCATTGTAATTTAACAAATCATTTTTGAGTTTCAACCAGTTCATAATCTATCTAATTATATTACCAGCTAGTCCATATATTTTCATTTTCTGTATAAAAATAGAATCGCATACTTTATCAAAAATATAAGCAGAAGATAATAATAGTGAGTGAAGCAGACTAAGTCATTAATGTTTCAAGCAGAGCAAGGAAACTCCCCTATGCTGAAAGACTTTCTTTCAGTTCTTTCATATCTTGAAGAAATAGCATTCCTTATGAAGCTATGTTGTAAACACAAACCTATGAATGCCACCAATGTACTTCTCCTTAATTGAACCAGTAGGTTCGATTCTTTACAAAGGCATTTACTTAAAGTCCAATAATTACAAAGCATTTTCCTCAAATACAAGGAGTCACTCTCCCACAAATATATACCTACATACACACACACACACACACACACATATATATGTATATATATATATATATATATACATATATATATATAGAGAGAGAGAGAGAGAGAGATTTTGTGAGAGTGAAGAATACACAAAAATTGAAAGCGCAACAGTGTTATAGAACATAGGAAAACACTTGGCCAAAAAAATTCATAACTCCAGACATTGTAGAGCCTTGATGGGTATTCTCCAAAGGGTCCACACAATATTTTCTATGGGACATGGCCTCAATAATGGATGAAACATTCCTCTGATTATTTGGGCTGGCTTTTCACAGTATCTCCACTACAGATGACTTGAAGGGTACTCTTCATAAAGTATGGTGGCTCAGTTGGGTGGGTCAGTCCAACACTGAAGTGGAGTAAGCAGGTCACTTCATATGTTGTTTCATTGTTACAATTATCTTTAAGAAAATTTTTGTTTCTATAATTTGTACTTTAAAATCCACTAGTTTTTTAGGATTAAAATATTTAACTCCAATTGATTTTTAATCTTTCTTTTTTTT
>JAJPUD010033877.1:0-11127 GCA_023553655.1 Myrmecobius fasciatus
GCTTGCATTGTGTTGCCTTTCTCTGATTCTTTTTTTTTTCTTGTAGATAGGATTTTTCTTGCATAACTTCTCAAGAATTTCAACATTATTAACATGTAGTGGACTTCCTGCCATCTAGGGGAGGGGAGGGGACTGGGGGTAAAATTTGTAATGGAAAGCTTTGTAAAGATCAGTGTTGGGGAACTACCCATATATATGTTATACAAATAAAAAGCTTTAATAAAAAAAATAAAATTAAAAAAAAAGAGGATTGCCTCTCTGTGCTCTTTGTATATCTATTTGCTGCACTTTTCTCAGTTAGCTATTTCTCTTTTAATTCTAACTTCATTGATTTTGTTTATTTAAAAGCTTTTTCATTAGATGTAATTAAAATTTAGACTGTTTGGTGAAGAACTCTTTCTCTCTTCATAGTTGTGAACTTTTCTAATATGAAGTTTTACATTCAGTCCATATATTTGAAATGATAAAGATCAGTTCTGTATCTTTTTTGTTATTGATCCTATTTACAGTTAATTGATTTCATCCTATAACTGTTCACCATGGTTCATTTTCTCTGAAGCTAATTCATAATACAGTACAGAATTCTGTAATATGCTAAGTTTAGAAATCCATTTTTTTTTACTAATCATTGTTCTAGTCTCACATCGAGCCACTAAACTCCAAGATATCTTGTGAGGGTTCAGAGATTCAAAAAAAGTTTTTAGAACATTTGTAGGTAAAGCTATGACACCCTATGTGGATAAAGGGTGAGAAGGGAGGGAAGGAAGGAAAGAAGGAAGGAAGAAAAGAAGGAATGAAGGAAGTAAGGAAGGAAGGAAGGAAGGAAAGAAGGAAGGAAGGAAAGAAGGAAGGAAGGAAGGAAAGACGGAAAGAAAAAAAGAAGGAAGGAACAATGTTGGGAAGGGAGGGAGGGAGGGAGGAAAGGAGTTTCCCAACTGATCAGTTCCAGTTGTATCCCCAGTGGGGTGCTCTACTCACAGAGGTTATTTGTCCTTTTTCAAAAAGGACCATGACATCAGGAAGATTATATCATGAAATGCAAGTGAATTGGATTTAAGTGAGGGAGGGCTGGGCAAGTTCACTTTCCCCTGCAAAACCATATAGATTTCTTTCTTAAGGACAATGCTTTAAACCAAAACCACTCTGACTATAATTATATATATTTAGCAGTTGAAAAAAGCCATTCTTTGCCTTAATTTCTCTCTAGTATTAATCACTGAATGGGTGTGATAACAATCAAACAGACCTGTTAAATACCAATACCTTAACTGAAAAAGGCCAAGGCTTTCCATTGCATTCAGGGCCACTTCCAGTTGTCCTGATCTATATGTGGCCACTGAAATCAGGTGTCTCTGGAAAAGAAAGGGAGGCAGGTGATCTTGCACAGCCCTCCCTCAATTAAGTCCAGTTCATTTGCATGTCATGATATCACCTCCCTGATATCTTGAACCTCTTTGAAAAGGAAGGACAAACAACAACCTTGCATGAGGGAATTCTGCTAACCCAAAGAACGTGGGTAGATATTAGGGAGCCTGGTTCAGTATCTATATACCACCAACTATTCTTCAAGATGTCTAATATTATCCAAAGAAGCATGGACCACTATCTTGAAGGCTGATTAAAATAACAAACATTTCTTAGTCACAGGGGGGAAATGAGGAGGGTCATTTTTAGCCCCTAAAATTTCTAACCAATGATATTGCTTCCAACACCTCAGTTATGTAAATAATTATGTTATTTTTAACCCCATGTAATCTACCTTGTTCTTTTCTTTGTTCTGCACTACCCCAAACCTATTAAAAACTGTCTCCCTCATTCTGGGTCTTACCTTTGTTGAGGAAGTTGAGATCTTATTTATTAGAAAATTCATATTTTACTAATAAATTGATCTTGCTCAGAACTTTGAGGCTCAGAATTATTTTGTTACTTTTAAATTTGGAGGTTATTGTATTATACTGTGTAAACTGTCATTTTAAGCCTAATTTCTATCATTGCCAATTTTCCTAAGTGTTTTTGTCAAGTGGTAAATACATTTTTATTCCCACATTTAGGTCCTTGCATCTAACTGGATTACCTCTGGATCTTGTTTGCCTAATTTGTTCTGTTTTTGTCATTGCTGTTATTGCTTAGTTATTTTTCAACCACATCTGATTCTCCATGACATTATTTGGAATTTCCTTGGCAAAGACACTTTAGTTTAAGCCAGACTCTATTACTGTGGAGAAGATAGGGGCAATGAAGGTGCTTTTCAAAGATTTATTTTTTCAAATTGCTGTTTTTAGAGCTAGTTTTGGGGACATATTTAGTGCTTCCAAAGTGGTATGTTTTGGATAGAGGCAAAGTCACTCCTTTCCTGTTCTATGCTTCAGGCTTTACCCGAGAAAAAGATACTTTTCAATTGTAAGTCATATTGCTCTTCAGAGCCCTGATCACTTGTAACCTCCACTGAACTACTCATGCTCTCTCTTCATTGTTACTAAAAATAAAAACATTCCTATAGGTCTCTGATATATTATGACCTAAAGTACTTCTCTCTCTATAGAAATAGCAACTCAGAAGAGCACTTGCTCCTGCACCCAATGTTAGCACAAGTGTCTTTCTGACCAGTTGCCTAATCTCCTTACCATCTTTAACTCCTGAAGTTTCTGTTACTGCTATTCCTTTCCCCAGGGCCCTTTGTTGTTTTTGTCACTATGTGGGATGCAAGTCAGGTCCAGGGTCACAGACTCCTTTTTTCCCATCTTCAAAGGTGTTTTGGAGTTGGTTCTGCTACTTCAGAATTCAAAATGAGGCATTATGTTAAAGGTTTTGGGAAAAAATTGTGGAGAGTTCAGCTATAGTGCTTTCTCCATTCTACCATCTTGGATTTGCTACTGAAAGTGTTTCCCTACATTCTCCATATAAATTAAGTCAGCTCTTAAAAGAAGAAAATATTAAGGAAAAAAATAACTTCAACAAAATAACATCAAATATGTGAGACACAGGCAATAAAATGGAAGGAGTTCTACACTTGAAGTCAGGAAGATATGAATATCAATCCTACCTTCATCTTATCTTAGTGACCCTGATTATGTCACTAATTCTGTGGCTGCCTCATTTTTCAAATGTGTAAAATCAGAGTAAATTAGAATCTCTATCCAAAAGCTGCTATGCTCAAATAATATAAGGTAAATAAATTATTTTTATAATTTATATGCTAATCAAGATATTGTTTTTAGATCTGGAATAGCTAGAATATCTTAATTTGCTTTTTGAAAAATTTCCTTGAAATTGTTGACCTTTTGTACTTCCACATGAATTTTATTATTATTTTTTCTAGCTCTATAAAGTAATTTTTTAGCAGTTTGATGGGTACGGCACTGAATAAGTAGATTTCCTTAAATAGAATTGTCATTTTTATTATATTAATCTCATCCTATCCATGAGCACTTCATATTCTTCCAATTGTTTAGATCTAATTTTATTTGTGTGAAAAGTATTTGGAATCTTGTTCATATAGGTCTTGGCAAGTAGACGCTTTATATATTTTATATTATCTACATACTTTTTATTATCTACAACTATTTTAAATGGGAGTTCTTTTTCTATTTCTTGCTACAGACTTTATTGATAACATATATAAATGCTGATGATTTATGTGGATTTTTTAAAATATTCTGCAACTTTGCTAAAGTTGGTCATTGTTTCCAGTAATTTTTTTAATTGATTCTCTAGGATTCTCTAAATATACCATCATATCATCTGCATAGAGGGATAATTGTTTTCTCCATATCTACTCTAATTCAGCAATTTCTTTTTCTTTTCATATTGATAAAGCTAACATTTCTAATTCAATATTGAATAGTAATGGTGATAATGGGCAACCTTTGTGTCATCCTAGGAGAATGCTTCCACTTTACCTTCATTACATATGATGTTTGCTAATGGTTTTAAATAGATGCTATTGATTATTTTAAGGAAAACTCCATTTATTCTTATACTTTCTAGTGTTTTTAATAGACATTGGTGCTATATTTTGTCAAATCCTTTTTCTGCATCAATTGATATAATTTCATGTTTTTGATAGTTTGGTTACTGATATATTCATTTTTTCACATTTTTTGGATCACTATTCATTAGGGAATCTATAATTTTCTTTCCCTGTTTTGGCCTTTCCTGGTTTAGGTATTAACACCATATCTATGTCATAAAAAGAATTCAGTAGAACTCCTTCTTCCCCTATTTTTCAAATAGTTTTTGTAGTATTGGAATTAATTGTTCTTTATTTTGGGGGGTAAAATTTACTGGTAAATCCATCTAGCCCTGGAGATTTTTTCTTAGAGACTTGGTTTGTAGCTTGTTTAATTTGTTTTTCAAAAATGGGACTATTAAAGTTTTTTTTCTTTCATTTCTTTATTTTATTCTGTTAATCTAGTCAATCTATCTATTTCACTTATATTGTCAGATTTTTTGACATTTGGTTGTGCAAAATAGATCCTAATTACTGCTTTTATTTACTCTTCATTAGTGGTAAGTTTACCTTTTCAATTTTGATACTTGTAATGTGTTTTTCTTCTTTTTTTCCAATTCAAATTAACTAAAGATTTATCTATTTTGTTGTCTTTTTTTTTCATAAAATCGGTGATTAGTTCTGTTTATTAGTTCAATAGTTTTACTTTCAATTTTATTTTTTGCCTTTTATTTTCAATATTTTAAATTTGGTATTTAATAGGTGATTTTCAATTTGTTCTTTTTCTATCTTTTTTAGTTGTATATCCAAATCATTGATCTTCTCCCTCTATATTTTATTCAAGTAAGAATCTAGAGATATAAAATTTCCCTTTTGGGTTTGGCTGCATCCCACAAATTTTGGTATGTTAGCAAATTATTATTATTCTTTTGTATGAAATTACTGATTCTTACTATTGTGTGTTGTTTCACCCACTCATTCTTTAGAATTAGATTAGTTTCCAACTGATTTTTGGTCTTTTTTTCCATGGCCTTTTCTTACATGTAAATTTTTATTGCATCATGATCTGTAAGGGATTTATTTACAATTTCTGCTTTTCCACATTTGATTGTAAGGTTTTTATGCCCTAATACATGGTTGATTTTTGTGTAGATTCCATATACCACTGAGGATACATTGTTGGTGGGACTGTGAATGGATCCAGCCATTCTGGAGAGCAATTTGGAACTATGCTCAAAAAGTTATCAAACTGTGCATACCCTTTGACCCAGCAGTGTTTCTATTGGGCCTATATCCCAAAGAGATCTTAGAGGAGGGAAAGGGACCCACATGTGCAAGAATGTTTGTGGCAGCCCTTTTTATAGTGGCTAGAAACTGGAAAGTGAATGGATGCCCATCTATTGGAGAGTGGCTGAATAAATTATGGTATATGAATGTTATGGAATATTATTGTTTTATAAGAAATGACCAGCAGGATGATTTCAGCGAGGCCTGGAGAGACTTACATGAACTGATGCTGAGTGAAGTGAGCAGAACCAGGAAATCATTAAACACCGCAACAACAATATTACATGATGATCAATTCTGATGGACATAGGTCTCTTCAACAATGAAATGTTTCAAACCAGTTCCAATTGTTCAGTGATGAAGAAAGCCATCTACATCCAAGGAGAGCCCTGTGGGATCTGAGTGTGGACCAAAAAATAGCATATTCATGTTCTCTATTAATGTTTGCTTACATTATGTTTCCCTTCTTAGATTTTTTTTCTTGTAGATCCAATACTTTTTGCACAGTAAGATAACTAAAAATATGTATACACATATTCAATTTGTCAAGTATTTTAACATAATTAACATGTAGGGGACTTCCTGCCATCTAGGGGACGGGTGGGGACTAAGGGGGAAAAATTTATAACAGAAAGCTTTGCAAGGGTCAGTGTTGAAAAATTACTCATACATATATTTTGTAAATAAAAAAGCTTTAATAGAAAGGTCATAACAATATGAATATGTCCTTGAAAAATGGAGAAATCATAATGAGATGTTTCAAACCAATTCCAAGTGTTAAATGATGAAGAAAGCCATATATATTCAGGGAGAGGCTTGTGGGAATCTGAGTGTGGACCACAACATAGCATTTTCACGCTTTTTGTTGATGTTTGCTTGCATTTTATTTTCTTCTCAGATTTTTTTTTGTACAACAAGAAAACTGTATAAATAAGTATACATATATTTGATTTGTCATATATTTTAACATAATTAACATGTATTAGACTTCCTGCCATCTAGGGAAAGAGGTGGGAGGAAGGAGAGAAAAATTTGGAACAGAAGGCTTTCCAAAGGTCAGTGTTGAAAAATTACCCATGCATATGTTTTGCAAATAAAAAGCTTTGATAAAAATAAATAAATAATTGGAAATTCTAAAAAAAAGAAAGAAAAAAGAAAAATGGAGAAATCAGCAATCAATATTTTTTATCATTAGGCAAATTTTCTAAAAAATAAATCCAAGACAACTGTCCATGATCTCTGATGATCTATGTTGAAGAATTAAAATACTGATTCAGGATTTGCCTTATAACTTTTAGAACACTCTTCAAAGAAAGAATTGAAACCCCAAATGAATACTATTTGATGATTTTTTAAACTCAGAAGAAAAAGCTTTACCAAAGAATACTCTAAATTAAGCCAAATATCTTTTCTTTTAAAAGATACGACTGTGTAGGAAAGAAAAAAATATATTAAAAATCTATCTTAAATGATAAGCCAAGGAAGATGGGTCCAAGAACAAAAAGTCCTTAATACAACCAGTAAAACTTTTTGCTTCAATATGAAAGATGTGTATGTGTATATACACACATACACTCACACCTACACTCATACATTCCTCATACCCCCATATATATGTGTGTGTATATAGATACATACACACACATATATATGTTTATATGTATGTATGTATGAATATGGGAAAAACACAGCGAAGAAAAAAACTGTATTACTTATGGAATGGAGATTTATATATTTGGGCATTGCCTCAAGACAAAAAATATATAAATTGTGAGCTTATTCACAAAGACAATTGTTCTCATAGCCATACCTAGCCTTTATAAATAAATTAATAGAATTATATCTCCTTTGTGAAGAAACAAATTAACATTCAATTTCTACTTTATTAAAAAAAATGTGTCCTAATGCAAAAATGATATATTTTCTTCTCCTGTATAAGCTTCTCCCCCTACTCTCTCACCAAATAATTTCTCCATAGACTTGTTAAAGTTTTAATAACAGGAGCACAGAGATAGAAACAACCATTTTCAAAAGGAAAATTATTTGTGGTAAGTATTTTAAATGATGGTTTTCCAGAACATTCAGAGCAGGACAAACAGACAATAATGAAAAGGAATAAAGGCACTCAAATCACATATGATAAAAATGGTCTTCATTCCTTTACAGACATTTTAAGTTACTTTCAACCTGTAATTGCATAAGGTTTTCTGGGTGGAGGAGCCACCTAAATGTAGGTTCATTTATTTAAAATGATTTTTCATGGGAGCTAATACCATATCACCTTTAAAGAAAACAAAAGGGAGGTGGAAAAAAGATGGCTATGTAAAGGCAGGAACTTGGCCAATTTCTCCCATAAAATGTTCCAAATTCCTTTAAAAGATTAAGCAAATTTTGGAGCATCAGAACATGCAAAAAGATGGAGTAGAATACTTTCAGCTGCAAGCTCAACAGAGGAGGTCTGTGACACCAGGTTGGGAGTCTAGCCTGCAGTTCCAGTGAAGGATTCACAGCCCCAGACCCAGACCCAACCCAGGCACACACAGGTCAACCTTTGAATCAGCAACAGTACTCATGGATTCCAAACCTCTCAGCCCCAATACACCAAAGAGGACATAGAAGGTCAGCAGAAAAGGACTGTGGAAACACAGTGGAACCCCAGTGTGCAATCCCAGTGCAGACCAGGCCCCAGCCCCAGCTCCACCAGGATCCCAGCAGCACCAAGGCAAAACCTCTGAATCAGCAGCAGTGTTGGAGGCTCCTGGATCTCTCAGCCCAAGGACATCAGGAAAAATTTGGAAGGTCAGTCGAGAAGGTCTGTGGTGGGCGGAGCCAAGATGGCGAACAGCAGACAGCTTTCTCTGTGAACTCCTGGGACCTTCCCTCAGAACCAGACAAAGTGAGCCTTCGAACTGGTTTTTGAGTGAGGGCTCTGCCAAACATTTGGACTACAGCACACTTCTATCAAAAATCTATCTTGAAAGAACTCCAGAGAAGGTTAGCCTCAGTGGAAATTGGCCACTGGTCACAATCAGACTCCAGCCGGGGCGGAAGTCAGGGCTGTGATTGAGGGGCAGATTTGAGGCACCCAGGAAGCCCCTGGGAGACGCCTGGGCCACTTTGCTCTGCTTGCAGGCAGGTGCTTTGGCAGATCTGCCTTTGGTAAAGGGTGGATCGAGAGCAGCTGAAAACATGGTCCTAGTGCGAATCTAGCCCAACCAGCCTCAGACCGGAACTCAACTCGGCAAACTGCCCCAGGGCAAATAGAAATTGTTGCACTTTTCTCTGCTTTTGACCAATATCCCAACTTTAAATCATGAGCAAGAAGCAGAAGAGAGCTCTCACCATAGAAAGCTTTTACGGAGAAAAAAATAGAACAGTCCCCAGATCCTGACATTATGAAAACAATCCCAAATGAAGCCACAAAGGCAGACTTAAGTTGGTCTCCCTTTCAGAAGGCTTACCTGGAAGATTGCATAAAGAATCTCAAAAGAGACCTAGAAGAAGAATGGGGAAATAAATTGGGATCAGGGCAACAGAAATATCAAAAACTGGAAAATATGACTGGTGAATTGGAAAAAGAAAACAGTTCACTGAAAAACAAAATTGGTGAATTGGAAAAAATCACCAATTCACTGGAAAATAAAAATGGTGAACTGAAAAACAAAATTGCTGAATTGGAAAAAGACAACAATTCACTGAAAAATAAAACTGGCAAAATGGAAAAAGAATGCATTGAATCAAGAAATTCAATTGGCCAGCTACAAAAGGAGCTAAAAAAGATAACTGAAGGAAATAATACTTTAAAAATTAAAATTGAACAAATAGAAGTAAATGACTCAATAAGACTTCAAGAATCAGTTAAACAAAAACAAAAAAAAAATGAAAAAATAGAAGAATATAAGAAATAACTCCTAGGAAAAACAACTGACTTGGAAAACAGATCCAGGAGAGACAATTTAAGGATTATCGGACTCCCTGAAAGCCACGATGAAAAAAAGAACCTGGATGCTATCTTCCAGGAAATCATGAAAGAGAATTGCCCTGATGTTTTAGAATCAGAAGGCAAAATTGGCATTGAAAGAATTCACCGATCACCTCCAGAAAGAGACCCCAAAAGTAAAACCCAAGGAATATCGTGGCCCGATTTCAGGACTATCGCACCAAGGAAAAGATATTGCAAGCAGCTAGAAAGAAAGAGTTCAAATACCGAGGAACTGTCATTAGAATTACACAGGATCTGTCAGCTTCCACTTTAAAGGATCGAAGGGCCTGGAACCAGATATCCCGAAAGGCAAAAGAACTTGGATTACAGCCAAGAATAAGTTATCCAGCTAGAATGAGCATCATCTTCCAGGGAAGAAGATGGTCATTCAATGATACAGGAGAATTTCACCTATTTCTAATGAAAAGACCTGATCTGAACAAAAAATTTGACCTCCAAATAGAGAACTCAAGAGAAGCATAAAAAGGTAAAAAGGAAAACTCTTGAGAACTATATTTCTACTATAGGTATCCTTTAAAGAATGGCAGTATAATTTGATTTTTCTTTGATAATAATGGAAAAGAAATTAGAGGTAGAAGGGATACCATAATGAAAAAGAAAAAGGGGGGAGGGGGCAAAGGAGGCAAAATAAAGTAAAAATATAGGAGGTAGAATAAGGCAAAATCTCATAAAGAGACATAGAAGATCTAATATAATTGAGGGAAAGAAGGGAGGACGATGAGTATTGTGTAAACCTTACTCTCATTAGATTGGAATCTAAGAGAGTATATCAGACACATTTGGCTTCAACAAAAGGCCTGACCCTCCTTGTGGGAAGGTAGGAGGGAGGGGAAAAAAGGAAAGGGATAAACTAATAGAAGGATTGGGGGAAAAGTATAAAGGGGAGGGAGGGACTCTAAAGGGAGGAGGATTATTGGTGGGAGGTGGTAATCAAGAGCAAAGTACTGGGAAGGGGGGAAGGGAGAGAGGGGAAATGGAAGAGAAAATCATAACTCTGGGTAAATAAGATGGCAGGGAATACAGATATAGTTATTTTAACTGTGAATGTGAATGGGATGAACTCTCCCATAAAACGGAAGCGGGTAGCAGACTGGATTAAAAGCCAGAATCCTACAATATGTTGTTTACAAGAAACACATCTAAAACATAGAGATACATACAGAGTGAAGGTAAAGGGCTGGAGCAGAATCTTCTATGCTTCAGGTGAACAAAGAAAGGCAGGGGTAGCAATCCTGATCTCAGATCAAGTAAAAACAAAAATAGATCTAATTAAAAGAGATAAGGAAGGAAATTACATTTTACTAAAGGGTTCCATAGACAATGAAGCAGTATCAATACTTAACATATATGCACCAAGTGGTATAGCATCCAAATTCCTAGAGGAGAAGTTAAGAGAGATGCAAGGAGAAATAGACAGTAATACTATACTAGTGGGAGATCTCAACCTTGCTCTCTCAGAATTAGATAAATCAAATTCCAAAATAAATAAGAAAGAAGTTAGGGAGGTTAACAAAAGGCTAGAAAAGCTAGGTATGATAGATCTCTGGAGGAAATTGAATGGCGATAGAAGGGAGTATACTTTTTTCTCAGGGGTTCATGGAACTTATACAAAAATTGACCATGTATTAGGGAATAAAAACCTCAAAATCAAATGCAGAAAAGCAGAAATAGTAAATGCATCCTTCTCAGATCATGATGCAATAAAAGTCACATGTAATATAAGGCCAGGAGAAAATAGACCACAAGTTATTTGGAAATTAAATAATCTAATCCTGAAGAATGAATGGGTGAAAGAGCAAATTATAGACACAATCGAAAATTTCATCCAGGAGAATGACAACAATGAGACAACATACCAAAATTTGTGGGACACGGCTAAAGTGGTTAT
>JAJPUD010033878.1:0-11126 GCA_023553655.1 Myrmecobius fasciatus
TATCTTCAGGTAGATTATGAAAAATGTGGTACAAATAGAACCCAGCCTCTATAATATTTCCAATTACTTTTGAAAAAGATCCCCAAAAGAAAACTCACAGGATTATAGCCAAATTCCAGAGTGCTCAGGTCAAGGAGAAAATATTTCGTTCAACCAGGAAGAAATAATTCAAATATTATGAAGCCACAGTAAGATAAAACAAGAATTAGCAGTTTTCACATTAAAGGGGTAATAGGCAAGGAATATGATATTCTGGAGGGCAAAGAAGCTGGCATTATAACCAAGAATTATCTATCCAGAAAATTGGAATATAATCCTGGGCATTATATAATCCTGGGGAGTAGAGGGTGGGGGAGGAATGGATCAAAGAGAGGATTTTCAAACATTGCTGATGAAAAGATCAGAATGAATAGAATTTAATTTACAAATAAAAAGGCTTAAGAGAAGCATAAAAATAGACAGGAAAGAGAAATCATAATAGATTCAATAAGGTAAACTATTTACATTCCTACTTGGAAATATGATATTTCTAACTTCTAATAACTTTTTCATTATCAGAGTAGTTAAAAGGAGTATACATAGAGGGCCCAAATATGAGTGTAATATGATGGAATGATTAACTAAAGTAATAAAATTAGGTTGTGAGAAAATCAAAACAAGAGAATGGGAAAGGTAGGAGTAAAATGAAATAAATTGTCTTAAAAGAATCATGAAAGAGCTTTTTCCAGTAGAGAGGATAATAGGGAATGTGAGTAGGAGCCTTTGAACCTTACTCTCAATGAAAGTAGCTGAAAGAAGGAGTACTATATACATTCAATTGGGGCATACAAAATTATCTTGCCCTACAGGAAAGTAAAAGAGATAATGATAAGAGAAGGAGGATCCATAATCAGAAGCAAAATCCTTCTGAGGATGGACAAGGTGAAAAGAAAAAGAGTAGGAGAAATATGGCAGGCAGCAAAATAGTTATTAATCATAAATGTGAAAAATTATAGCAAGTTTCTGATATAAGCCTTATTTGTCAAATATAGAGAGGATTGAGGCAATTTATAAAAATAAGAGCCATTCTCCAATTGATAAATGGTCAAATGATATTTGACCATAAATTTGACCATAAATGGTATGAACATGCAGTATTTAGACAAAGGAATCAAAGCTACTTATAATCATATGAAAAAAAAAATTCTAAATTAGTATTAATTAGAGAAGTACAAATGAAAACTATTTGGAGGCCATCCCACATTAATCAGATTTTCTAATATAACAGAAAAGTAAGATGGTGAATGTTAGGACGACTGTGGAAAGACACTAATGTACTGTTGGTGGAGTTGCTAACTAATCCAGTCATTGCTGCCAAGATTCTTGCCAGGGTTCTACTTTAATAGGGTAATCCTTCACTAGAAGATGGTTATTTACCTGAGAGTTAATGAAGCTTCAGAAAGGGCTGAGGAATGGTTGATATGGTGCTTGCTGTAGGACAACTACAAGAAAAATACCAGGAACAAAACAAAATACTTTTGTCAATCTGACCAAAGCCTTTGATAATATCAGTCATAATAGCTTTTGGAAAATTATGTCAAAATTTGATTCCCTGGAGAAGTTCACCAGTATTGTATGTAAATTTTATGACAGTTGATACATGATTTTTTTTTGTTCATAAATGATTGCTTACTCAATGAAGCTTCCAAGACTGAGCTTGAACAATATATGGATTGATTCTCTGCTTCTTGTGCTAATTTTAGCCTAACACCAAGAAAACACAGATTTTCCAGGAGCCAGCATGGAAATATCATATATGGAAATATCAGTTACAACCAATGGAGGAATTTTGAATATTGTAGATAAGTTCACTTATTTTGGCAATATGCTTTCTAGATATGTACATGTAGATAATGAAATTGATGCATGCATTGCCAGAAGCTAGTTTAATGTTTGGAAGGATCTGAAGAAAAGTGTGGTGATATCATTATTATGTATCTATGAAAAGTATATGGTACCACAGTATACCAGTGCCATGCCAGGAAATTGAATCACTTCTGTTTGTATTGTCTTAAGAAGATTTTGAAGATCACCTGACAAAATAAAACACTAAACACAGATCCTTTCTCAAGCTAAAGAGCCAAGCATTCAATCTCCACTTTAGAGAGTACCACTCCAATGAGCTGACTATGTTGTTTGAATGCCAAAGGTACATTTAACGAAAAGACTACTTTACAGAAAACTCACACAAGGCAGGTGGACAACAACAGTGACAGAGAGACAATAAAAATACCAGTAAAGAACTTTCCAAATGTACACAAGGAGATACTTGTATTTTTATCATCCCTCTGTCACTATTATTGTCTATATTTATTCATACTTTTGAGTTTCAGTTTTAGGTATCTTTAAGATGTAAATAATCTCTTCATTTCTGTTTTTCTTCCAAAATGTTTTAAATTCTTTTAATATTATACATCCTGAATAGTTAGGCTCATATTTGCTGGATGGGGCATTGAAGACTTCAGAGCTCCAGTGTTCTTCAGAATACATTATTCCATCCACCCTTTCTTTCTTTCTTTCTTTTAAACAGGTGTGTTTAAGGATCTTGTTTTATTGGAGTCATATCTTTTGTATCTAAAGATGGAAATTTGAGAGAAGACACACACACACACAATCTACAACAATGAATTTTATGGACAGAATCAGGTTATTAAAGTCATTTTAACCTAAATATATGTTACATTTATTCCTACAAAAATGTATCTTATCTATTTATAGTGTCTTAAGGTTTGGGGAAGAGAGTTTTGGTTTTTGTTTTAGATATAAATTCATTCTAAACTCATTCATTGGTTGCCAAATTGCAAAATTGTAGAATAATCTCTGATGAGCTTTTTCTTTATATATCATATATTTTAAATTTCTATACTACTTAATTTAGTGAGCTTCTTTGCATTTAATTACCATCTTGATGCCGATGATTTTGAAATTTACTTATCCTGCCCTAATTTCTCTGCCAGCCTCCAATTTTGCATTTCCCACTGCTTTTCAAACATCTTTATCTAGATATTAAGTAGCCATCTTCAGTTAAATGTGTCCAGAACTAAACTCACTATCTTTCTTCATAAACCCTTCCTTCCTAATTTCTTTATTACTCTAACGGGCAACAAAATCCTCCTAACCCCTCAAATTTACAACCTATGTGTCATCTTGGAAGCATCACTATCTCTCATTCTCCAATCTGTTGTCTAAGCCTGTCAATTTCATTTTTGTATCATATCTTGAACATCTTCCATTCTCTGTTCTCATACTGCCACCATCCCAGTGCAGACCTTCATCCCCTTGCACCTGCTGATTGATCTGCCTGCCTCAACTCTCTTGCCATTGCAATTCATTTTCTATTAAGTTGCCAAAGTGATTTCCCTAAAGCACCGGCCGACTATATCACAACCCCTTCCCCTCTCTCCACTCAATTACATTGGCTTCCTGACACTTCCAGGTTCAAACACAAGTCTATGGTATTCAAAGCACTTCATAAACTAGCTCTTTGCTCTAATTTTTCTCACATCTTATTTCCTGCCACATATTCTTAATTCTGTGTCATTGCCTCCTTGCTGTTTCATAAATAGGACACTTTATTTCTTAACTCTGGGCATTTTCCCTGACTATTCCCCATGCAGGAAATGTTTTCTCTTCTCACCTTCTACCAACTACCTTTCTTTTAATGCCCAACTAAAACTCCATCTTCTATAGGAAGCTTTTCCCAATCCCTTTTAATTATATTGTCTTTCTTCTTTATGTTTCTTGTTTTTATAAACATACCTTTTGTTTGTTGTCATATCCTTAAAATTGACTTCCTTGATCTCCTCCCTTTTTTTTATTGCCAGGGCTTAGCACAGTGTCTGGCACATAGTAAGAACACAATAAATATCCATTGACTGTCTAATCCAATAATTTTATTGCTGTGTATATAAACTGAAAGTGTTATAAAAATCAAAAGGAGATAACTATTCAAAGAATTTAATAATGCCATTATATATAATTGTGAAAAACTAGAAGCAATTAAAATGCCTAAATACTAGAGGATGGTTAAATAAATTATAGTGCTTTAATGTATTTGAATACATACCTAGAAGTCACAAATATACAAATACAAATAAAAGGCATTTGTGAAAAAATGCAAAGGAAAAAAAGTCAGACTAGAAGAATGGAGTATACTTGTTTTGAAATAAGGAAGATCTGATGTTTCTTGTGCAGTAAGATAACTGTATAGATATGTATACATGTATTGTATTTGTCATATAATTTATCCTATCTAGCATGTATTAGATTACCTGTCATCTAGGGGTGGGGGTCGGGGGGAGGGAAAGGAAAAGCTTTGGAAAAAAAAGTTTTTTTTTGCAAAGGTCAATGTTGAAAAGTCACTCATATGTTTTGCAAATAAAAAGCTTTATTAAACAAACAAAAAAAAAAGAAATAAGGAAGATCTAAATTGAAATCCTAACCCAGAGCTTTATTATCGCTAACACCCTGGACAAATCATTCAACTTCAGGACATTGCTCCTCATGTATACAATGGCTAGAGTAATAACATTTACCTTATAGTGAGGTTGTAAGGGTCAAATAAGGTAATATATCTAAAGTACTTTGTAAATATTAAAATAAAAAGAAAATTTCAATTTATCTTCATCATCATCTTTATTATCATCTCCCTCTCTCTCTCTTTTTTTGCAACAGATGAGGAAAAGAAAAAAAGAGTGAAAGAAAGGATAAAGAGTCCTAATAGTTACTAATAGGAAGTGACTGAAATAATACCTTATGTATTGAAATAGAATAATTAAATGATATATTATTAACAAGCAAGTTTGGTTATTGGTATTGATGTTTAGTATTGTTTTGAATGAAATGTTTCATAAAAATATTTCTTCATAATAGAGTCATTCTATTAGAATACAATAGAGTATTCTAGCTTTTCAAGGTATAAGAAAAACAGCAGATATGTTAAAGGTACAGCTAATTAAATTAAGATTCAAGTGGGAAGATTTGTAACCTCTGTCCAAATCTCAATTTCTCATAATTCTCTCTCTCTTTCACATACATGCACACATGTGTGTGTATGTGTGTGTATGTGTGTGTGTATGTATGTTGTTGAAAAAACAATCAGAACTCATGGTATCCTTTAGTAGACATTTAAATTGAGAAGAAAATAATCAATCTTAGCCAATTCATCTAATGAAACCTACAAAACTTATGGTGGTCAGTTATCAATCAATTACAAACCTTAGCCAATTTTAAATGTGTAATAATGTAAAGGTATGGAATCCTTATCAGAATTATTGATGGTAAAACTTGAAAAGAATTAAAGTTTCATTAAAGCCTGAAGTTACACAAGTAATAAGCATTCATTAAGTGTCTATTATGTGCCAAACTCTATAATAAGTGCTTGAACACAAAGACAAAAATTGTGGTAGTGATGATTAATAACTGTATGAATGTGAGTGAATTATATATTATAGTACCATGAAAAAAAGATGAATTTATATTCTTGAGAGCTGAGTTAGAAATCAAACTCTGCCATCCACAACCGGCAAAATTATTATGATTATAATGTTATTAATACATATCTGTACTATATACTATTTTTCCCTGATAAAATGAATAGGTTTTATTCAAACATCTCTAAAAGCCATTCCAGCTCTGGAACTATGAACTTTGGGTCTTAGTTTTCTAATCTGTGGAAAGGGAAGAAATACACTAATATATTTCCTACATGTTTTTGTGAGTAATGTATGCAACGTGCTTTAAAAAACTTTGATCATTTAGATCTGCTTTTATGACTTTGTAATTCTGGTGATATAGTTCTTGTGTTTGTCTTGGCAGCTAGAATTGCAAGTTATTTTAGGTAATTATTTTAAATGGAATTTCTCTTTCTACCTCTTCCTCCTATGTTTTGTTGGTAATATAGAGAAATGCAATTATTTTGCTTCAGTTTATTCAGTTTATTTTAAATCCTCACCTTGTTTAATTGCTGTTAATTTTTTCAATTAATTTTTTAGTCCATTCTCTAGAGTTCTCTAAAAACCATTACATCATTTACAAAAAAGTGAGAATTTTGTCTCCTCTTTATCTATGTTTATGCCTTTATCTTTTTTTCTTTTCTTATTACTACTGCTGTCATTGTTATATGAAATTGAATAGCAATGGTGATAATAGACATTTTGTTTCTCTTCTGACCTTAGCTAGAAAGGTTGCTAATTTGTCCTCATTTTAAATAATATTTGCTCTTAGTTTTAGAAAAATACTACCTAACATTTTAAGAAAAGCTCTATATATTCCCATTTTTAAAAGCATTTTAACAAGAATAGGAATTGTATTTTGTGAAAAGCTTTTTCTACATCTATTGAAATAATCACATGATTTTTGTTGCTTTGATATTAATTATGTTTACAGTTTTTGTGCTAATTATGTATATAATTTCCCAAGTATTGAACCAGCCTTACATTCTCCATATACTCCTTCTGAAAATCACATAATCTTTTTCCTAGTATTTTATTCATAATTTTTCAAAATTTATTAAGGAAATTGGTCTATAATTTCTTTTTCTATAACTTTTTCTTGTTTAACTAGGGAGTTCATTTGTAGGTTTTTAAGGATTTTTTTTAAGTTGCATGCCCGATTCATCTAACTATACTTTTTTTACTTTTATTTTTGAAAGTGTTTAGAGATATAAATTTCCCCCTAAATAACACTTTAACCACATATTATAAATTTGAAAATTGAATCTTGTTGCTATTAATGAAATTATTAGTTATTTCTATAATTGGTAGTTAACCCACCCATACTTTGGAATTACTTTACTTAGTTTCCAATTAATTTTTAATCTTTATTTCAAAATCCTTTTATTGAATGTAACTTTTCTTTCATTATGTTTGCTTAAAGATACACTTAATATCTTTTGCTTTTCTGCTTTTGTTTTTAAAGTTTTTATATCCTAGCACATGATTACTCTCCAAATTACTAGGCACATTAAAAAATAAGTCTATTCCTTTCTATCCTAATTTAATATTCCTTAAAGGTTTATCATATCTTAATTTTTCTAAAATTCTATTCATCATTTAGATTTATCAAAGTTGAGAGAGTTAAATTGAGGTTCCCCAATATTAAAGTTTTATTGTATACTTCTTCATTTATAACTTTTCCTTCAAAAATTTAGTTGCTATGCTATTTGGTGAAAATGTTCACCAAATTGTTTATGATTTCTTTGAACAAAATTTAGTTTCCTTGTGGATCTCTTTTTATAATATTCTTTTTGTGTTTTTGTTTTGTCTGAGATAAGGATCACAAACCCTTACGCTCTTTTTTTTTTACTTTAGCTGAAAGATAATATATTCTGCTTCAGTCCATTAGTTTAAATCTGTTTATATCTTTCTGTCTCCTCCTTGTTATTCAACCTCCTTTTTGTATGTTGCATTTATATTAGATAATTTTATTCTTTCTCTCTCTCCCCCTCTATCCCAGAATATTTCTCTTCACAATTTTCCATTCCTCTTTTGAGATCATCTAGACATAAAAGAATCATACTCAGGTCCTCTCTTTATGATATCTGATGATATAGTTCTCAGAAACTACATGCATAATCTCCCCATATAAGAATATAAGAGTTGGAGTTGAGGTGGAGCCAAGATGACAGAAATCAGACGGGAGTCTCTGTAACTTCCTCTAACCTTCCCTCAAACCAACAACATATGAAGCCTCTAGACTGATTTTAAAGTAAAAAAAAAAAATCCACACTATCTGGAGGACAACACATTTCTGGAAGAAGATACTCTGGAAGAACTTAAAAACTGGTCTATTTTAATTGGGCAGGGGGTGGTCTGCTGAAATCAGACTGCAACACAGGGAGCTGGAGCAGGGAGCTGGAACAGGAGTCGGAGCTTTGTGCTTTTCACACAACTGGGAGTCTTCTGTGGGCCTCTTGGGCCAATCTGTCTTGATTGTAAGCAGGTGGTTTGGAAAATCTGCCTTTTTCCAGGAGGGGGGTAGATTGTGAACCACTTAACCCCTGAGGAGGGCTGGACCTAGCTGCCATTACACAGCACCCTAAAGCAATCAATCAATCAGCAGAAGTGATCAGCACCTGAAATAATTCAATCAGCAGAACTACCCAGCATCTGAAATAACTCAATCAGCAGGACTGCCCAGCACCTGAAATAACTCAATCAGCAGGACTGCCCCAGGGCAAATTAAAGCTGCTGTCCCTCCTTTGCCTTGAACAGACCTCACACCTTAAAAAATGAATAAAAAACTAAAAAGAGCTCTCACCATAGACAGCTTTTATGGAAGGATGGAAGAACAGACTTCAAATCCTGAGGTCCCAAAAGGTAAAGCAACTCCAGAAAAAAGCCCCAAAGAGAGACATAAACTGGACTCCATGCCACAAGGCTTTCTTTGAAAATTGCATAAACAATCTTAAAAGAGAGTTAGAAGAAACATGGGGAAACGAAATGAGATCACTGCAAAAAAAATGGAAAAAATGGAAAAAGAATGCAACGAACAAAAAAAGTAATTGGTCAATTGCAAAAGGAACTAAAAACAGTAAATGAAGAAAATAAAACATTAAAAATTAGAATCGAACAAATGTAAGTGATGACTCATCAAGACTTCAAGAATCAGTCAAACAAAAACAAAAAAATGAAAAGATAGGAAAAAAACATGAAATATCTCCCAGGAAAAACAACTTACCTGGAAAATAGATCTAGGAGAGATAATATAAGGATTATAGGGCTTCCTGAAAGCCATGATGAAAAGAGGAACCTGGACACTATCTTCTAGAAAATCATAAAAGAAAACTGCCCTGATATTTTAGAATCAGAAGGCAAAATAATTATTAAAACAATCCACTGATCACCTCCTAAAAGAAACCCAAAAATTAAATCCCCCTAGAATATCGTGGCTAAACTTCAGAACTATCATGCCAAGGAAAAGATATTACGAGAAGCCAGAAAGAAACAATTTAAATACTGAGGAACCACAATTAGGATCACACAGGACCTAGCAGCTTCCACTTTAAAGGATCGAAGGGCCAGGAATCAGATATTCCAAAAGGCAAAGGAATTTGGATTACAGCCAAGTTATCCAGGTAGAATGAGCATTATCTCCTAGGGAAGAAGATGGTCATTCAATGACATAGGAGAATTTCACCTATTTCTAATGAAAAGATCAGAACTGAACAAAAAATTTGATCTACAAACACAACACAAGAGAAACAAAAAGATAACAAGAAAAAAAAAACTCTTGAGAACTATATTTATGTTATGGATACTTATAGAATGAGGGTTGATTTTATGATTTTATGATTATATTATGATTATTATGATATGATTATTGTAATTTTATGATTATTGTGATTTTATGATTATTATGATATGATAATTGTAATTTTATGATTATTGTGATTTTATGATTATTATGATATGATAATCTGAAAAAAAATTAGAGGTAGAAAAGGGATAACACTGGAAGAAGAGGAAAAGGAGGTAAAATAAGGGAAATTACATCACATGTAGAGGCAAAGAAAACCGATAATGATTGAGGGGAAAAAAAGGAGGAGAATGAGAATTGTGTTAATCTTCGTATCATCAGATTTGGCTCTGAGGGAATAATAGACGTATTGGGTATCAAAAAGAAACTTGTTCTGACCTTATAAGGAAACAGGAGGGAAAGGGGGAAAAGAAAGGGAATAGACTAATAGAAGGGAAAACAGTAGAATTAAGGGAAAAGTGTAAAAAAGAGGGTGGGGCTCTAAAGGGGAAGGATTGTTTGAGGGTAGTGGTTATCAAAAGCAAAATACTAGGGATGAGGGAAAGGGGATAGGAAAGAGAAAAGCATAAGCTAGGGTAAAGAAGATGGCAGGAAGTACAGAATTAGTTATTTTAACTGTGAATGTGAATGGAATGAACTTTCCCATAAAGCAGAAGTGAATAGCAGACTGGATTAAAAGCCAGGATTTAAGAATATGTTGTGTACAAGAAACACATCTAAAGCATAGAGACACATAGAGGGTGAAGGTAAAAGGCTGGAGCATAATATATTATGTTTCGGGTGAAGAAAAAAAAGCAGGGGTAGCAATCCTGATCTCAGATCAAATAAAAGCAAAGATAGATCTAATTAAAAGAGACAAGGAAGGAAACTATATCTTACTAAAGGGTACCATAGACAATGAAGCAATATCAATACTAAACATATATGCACCAAGTGGTATAGCATGGAAATTTCTAGAGGAAAAGTTCAGAGAGATGCAAGAAGAAATAGACAGCAAAACTATAATAGTGGGGGATCTCAATCTCCCTCTCTAAGAACTTGATAAATCAAACCACAAAATAAATAAGAAAGAAGTTAAGGAGGTAAACAAAATGTTAGAAAAGTTAGGCATGATAGATCTTTGGAGGAAATTAAATGGAGACAGAAAGGAGTTGACTTTTTTCTCAGCAGTCCATGGAACTTATACAAAAATTGACCATGTGTTAGGACACAAAAACCTCAAAATCAAATGCAGGAAGGCAGAAATAATAAATGTATTTTTTTCAGATCAGGACGGAATAAAAATCACATGCAATATAAGGCCAGGAGAAAATAGACCAAAAACCAATTGGAAACTGAATAATTTTATCCTAAAGAATGAATGGGTGAAACAGCAAATTACAGACACAATTGCTAATTTCATCCAAGAGAATGACAATAATGAGACAACATACCAAAATTTGTGGGATACAGCCAAATCGGTAATAAGGGGAAATTTTATATCTTTAGATGCTTATTTGCATAAAATAGAGAAAGAGAAAATCAATGAATTGGGCTTGCAACTAAAAAAGCTAGAGAAAGAACAAATTAAAAACCCAATCAAATACCAAACTTGAAATTCTGAAAATAAAAGAGAGATTAATAAAATTGAAAGTAAAAAAAAACAACTATTGAATTAATAAATAAAACAAAAAGTTGGTTTTATGAAAAAACCAACAAAATAGATAAACCTCTAGTTAATTTGATTAGAAAAAGAAAAGTGGAAAATCAAATTGTTAGTCTCAAAAATGAAAAGGGAGAACTTCCCACTAATGAAGAGGAAATTAGAGCAATAATCAGGAGTTACTTTG
>JAJPUD010033879.1:0-11126 GCA_023553655.1 Myrmecobius fasciatus
CTCCTTGCCCCAACTAGAAGCTCCTTGAGGGCAGGAATTGTAATTTTTAAAAAAAAATTTGCACATTGTATGCACTTAATAAATGTTTTGGAATGAAATGCAAACACAGAAAAAAGGAGGATTTCTGCTACTTGAGCAGAAATCCTGTTTGGCTGAAAAACTTCAGTGAGTGACCTTGACAATTTTTTTCAGCTGGAAAAGTCAGAATCGAGCAAAGCATCCATATTTCAGACTGCATCAACATGTGTAAAGTCTGTACTACACATTTTAATTATGTTAGAACAAACCTGTGATCTCCCAAATGAGGGGATGCTCTCTACCAAAGCAGGTTGGTCCTTCTCTGCAATTTTTAGTGTTAAGGGAGCAACCTGGGGAACTAAAAGGTTGATTGTTACCCAGGATCACACAGGCCAGAATGTGTCAGAAATGGGACTTGACTTGAACCCAATTCCTACTGACTGCGCAATGTTGATTTTCACTCTTAGAATCTGGGAGTAGGATGGATTCCTCTCTTGGATGACAAATCAACCTGAACTCACACTGCCAGCTTGATATGCCAGATGGCTACAATTCAATTTCTCAGAGTTCTAAAGGTTACTCTGGTGTGGGCACATTAATTCCCACGACTACCACTGTAGCTCTTGTACATTTACAGGAAATCAGTCACCATGACAGCATCAAGTAGAACACAAAAATAATGACACTCAAGAGAAGTCAAAAGCAGAAATAATCACAGCAGCCTATTCCTAAATCTGAGTCACTCTCTCACCAATGTACACTTGTCTGTGGGGGAAGATGGAAGAGATCACATTTATTAAAAAAAAAACCTAGCAGAACGGTACATGAGTGTGGAAACTCATATAGCTAAGGGTAATTCACAACTCTGGATTACAAATGTCTATGTCAATCCTCTCAGGAACAATCTACATCACATAAAACGACTATTTCCTAGATTGTCTCCTTTCTCAAATTGATGAAAAAGTGACAGGCTCTTACTGTACACAGCCATCTTTAACAGGGCACTAAGAAAAAATGTTACACTATTTCAGTAACAAACAATTCCCTTAAACTGGAAAACTGCCAGATGTGCAAATAAGAGATGATTCTACTTTGTCCAATCAGTTCAAACCTCTTCTCAAAGCAAATCACAGCTCCTTAAAAGAAAGATTTTTACCTTTCTCTTTCTCCCTCTCTCACATTGTAGGTGAGCTAGAAAACATTTAGCTCTTCTATCTTTTAGCCAAGGGCTAATGCTCCATCATTAATCAGCAAAAGAGTGTCTCTCTTTGAATCAACTGCAAAATAACTGATAGATCAACTATCTCAACAGGAAGCTTTCTCAGTCTTTTGTCCCTCACTTCTTATAACTCCTACTGTGCTCACTTTACTCTTCTGTTATTTCTATTTCTTCCCTAAAATTCTTATCAAAGCTTTTTATCTCTGAATTCCTCTCCTTTCCATTATCCCAACTCAGAGCCTATTAGTGATAAATGACTTATCTTTATTTTAGGTAAAACGAAAGAAATCCACTTTTCTAGCAAGTGTGAATCCAACAATCCTTAAGTCATCTTCCCACAGTCTCCAGTTATTTGATTTATGATTTTGGAAGTTGTCAAAAAAGTCACATGCAGATTAATTAATGGACCATAATGTCCTGTGGCCACACTTACCTTGATCATTGCTTTAACTTCAAACACGATTTCTCAGGACACTTATCTGAAACCCTTAATATAGTGCCTGTCACATAGTAGGCACTTAATAGATTTTTTTTTAATTTTTGACTTCTTGAAACACAGGTCTCCATTTGGTCCTCAGGACAGTCTGTGTCTCCTCAGTCCACGAGTGGATTTTTATCAACCATCCTTGGATATATTCTTTCCCTATCTATTTCAGTAAACAAAGTGATTAAATGTGAGAGAGAGCAGAACCAGGACTTTTTGTGATCTCTTTTCCTCCAGGAAATTTTTACACGACCCTTAATATATAGGTATATAAAATAGGCATACAAAATAGATTGTTTTACTAATAAGTACACAAACATTTACTGATAATAAATCATAATTTTGCAATCTGCACAGTTACATGACCTCATATGGGGTTGTGACCCACAGTTTAAGAAGATTCGCCTTATGCTATAAAAAAATTAATTTTACTCTTTTCAAATCCTCACCATAACTAGTCCTTTCCCCTGCCAAAGTCTTTGTAGGAGTTTCCAGCTCAACTTGTTTTAATGAATCCTACACATAAAGAAATCATTTGTAACACTTCTTAAAACCAGTCCATCCTCTGAATGACCTTAAAATTTCCCCTTATTTCTGCTACTGTATTAGATTGCTTTGAAAACCCTTCCTTGAGTGTACTTTCAAGACAGCCTTCATTCAATGATCAAGATTTGTCATAGAAGAGAGTTCGTATTCATAAGACTTTTTGGAATAAGAATTTGTTAGGAGGTCCAAAAAGATTCTACCAAATGTATGCTTTTCCCTCCCTGTCTTATCACCCAACAAAAATACCACCCACAGTAAGTTCCACTGGTGCATCACTTGTGGAAGGGTGAGGAGTAGAGGAAGAAGAAAAACAGCTGGACTTACTTTCCATGTTGATGGTTCTCTGGTATCCATAGTACCCAGAACCAGGATCTATTACTTTGCATGCAGACACTCATTTTTAACCTTGTGATAGTCTTCATTTTCTGATCTATTTTCTTATATAGTTTCTCCAGTTTCCTCCTTTTTTGCATGTGAAAGTTTGCTCCAACACCAAATCCTATGATTAACTGCTGTTTGTTGAATGGCTCTTCAAAAGTCACCTGAAATAGATCCACATCTGGAAGGCCATGCAAAGTTCTGAGGACTCCACTTTAAGAAGCTATTAACAAGCTAGAAAGTGCCCCAGATTAGGAAACCATGGAATAAAACATTTAGGGATCAAAGGGATAAGGATGTATAGTCTTGAGAAGTTGGAGGGGAGGGGAGAAGCCTGGGGTTATCAATAGGAATGGGTCATGACCATTGAATTAAAGTGTAAGGACTGCCATATAAAAAGGGATCAGTTTAAAGCTAAAAGGGACCATGCCCTACTCGGTCCTAGAGGATGGAACCAGGAGCAATGGATGGAAATTTCAGCAGGGCAAACTTGGGAAGGCTTTCTTTTCACCAAGCGACATAATGAGATTTACTCTAAAGTAAAAAGAGTTGCCTCAGTAATGAGTTCCAGGGGCAGCTAGGTAGTACAGTAAATAAAGCACTGGCCATGGAGTCAGGAGGACCCAAGTTTAAAACCAACTTCAGATGCTTGACACTTACTCTGGGCAAGTCACAATCCTGATTGTTCACCATAAAAAAGAAAAGGAAAGGAAAAAGAGAGGAGGGGAGGAAGGAGAAAAGGAAGGAAGGAGAGAGGAAGAAAGGGGGAAAGAGAAGGTAAGAAACAGAAAAGAAAGAAAGGGGGAAAGAAGGAAAAGAAGGAAAGAGAGAGAGGGAGAGAGGAGGGAGGGAGGAAGGAAAGAAGGAAGGAAGGAAGGGACCCCAAACACAGAGCTTGTTCCCGAACCCCACACAGTTGACTTCTTTCTGTAAGCCCAACAGAAGACAAGAGTGAACATCAATGAACTGAATAATATCACCCAAGCTTTTATTCTGTAGGAAGTTCATTTATTACATAGCACACAAATCATTTTTTTTTTCTTAAACACTCAATAAATTCACATTGACCTACCTAATTTCACATTGAATCTGGTATCACATTGGCTAATCGTATCATTTAACTGAAAACTAGAATCAACTTTCCAGGTCCAATGTTGAGTTTTCAGTGATTTACAGAAGCGAACTAGACAATTAACCAGCCAGTGAAGCCAATGCAAGAGCAGCTCACGTGTACAAAATAAAATATTACAGTGTGTCCTAGAACCATGACAATCTACATCTATCATGGAGAAATCACAAATGCTTCCCATCCCAATCCCCCAGGACAGCCACTTGCAGAACATCATTCTGTTTTCTGGATCCAGGAAATAGCTTTACGATCGAGTTATCAAGATTTTGCCACCTGATAATAAATAACTCCAACCAGAATAACTCCCACATACTCAATATACACTAAGTGATAATAAATAATTCCAACCAGAATGGGCGACCAGAGCTTTGGCTCAAGGTGCAATACAAATCTTGCCTTCTTTCAACACTATAGAAGTAATAAAAACCTAATACTACATTGGCAGGAATTAGCTAAAAATAGGTCCTCTTGCCCACCCTAATGTCCCCAAAGCTCTGGTTCTCCCATCCCTCTCAAACTAGGATCCCAACTTAAAGATGCTTGCAATATGGGCTACCTGTTGCCATAGGAGCAAAAATTTATAGCTTGGGCCATTGTTCCAAGGGAACCTTTTCAGAGCTCAATTTTGGCAGGGTTAATTTAGGATATATAGTTGTTTTCAATATTCCAAAGTGACTTCCTCAACTGACCCCACTAGACTGCGATCAGAAACACTGGCAAATTCTGGCAGGGACCTGGAAGGCCAGCCAGGGACATCTTGTGTGTGTGTGTTTGAGGCAATTGGGGTAACTGGCTACCTTAGACACAACTAAGAAGTATTAGAGGCTACATTTGAATTTGGGAAGATTAGTCTTTCTGATTCTAAAGCCTTCTCTGTGTGCTATTGAGTCACCTAGCTGCCCAGAAATCTTACAGACCATCAAACCCAATCCCTTCACCTTGGCCATCAGAAAACTGAGGAACGGAGAGTGTATGGGATTTGCCGAGGGTCATACAACACACAGGAATAACCCCAAGTCCTTCTGCTTCCAAGTCCAGTGCCCTAATGACTATACCATGCTCTATAGAGTCACATGATTAATTTAATGCTAGAAAATCCTGTTTTCTGTGGTGCTTCAGCCACATAGGTAAGAAGAGAAGGTCTCAAAATCTCAGCTGGATAGTAATTCATGGGGTAGGGCACAATTTTCAAATACAAAGGCCTCACCCTAGCTCTGAGCAGGCCAGAGAACAAAGAACAAAATCCACATTTTAGCGGCCAAAAATCCTACTTAGGATCTCAGTAATAGTGGGGCCAAGTATGGCTTCCAGGAGAGAGCATAGACATCCATAAGCTTCTTATAAATGTCAACACCCTAGATAAGGAGAACAATGTTTGTGCCATTTAGGGAAAGAGCATGTGCTAGTGGGTCCTCCAATGGGCTTGAGATCAGTCAACCAAAGGACATTTATTAAGTACCTACTATGTGCCAAGCGCTGGGGATACAAAGGCAAACAACAGTCCCTAAGTTCAGAAGTTCACATAGACCAAACAGTAACAACCTAGATCCATTTCTTCCTTTTTAGACATAGAAACTGAGACCTCACTAGGTTATGTTGACTACCCAAAGTCGCCCAGGGAGGAATTGAACTCAAGTCCTCTTGTTCTAATCAGCGCTCTTCCCATTGAACCATGAAGCCTCCTAGGTTTCCTGTGAACAATGACATCAAATCAGAGGTTTCCAGACCTAGACCTGAAAAGGAATAGAAACATCAACTAGTCCAACCCCTCATTTTTCACATGGGGAAAATAAATACCAATCAGAGAAGGTAAGGGATTAGTTCAAGATAACATAAGTACTAAACAACAACGGAAGGATTTGAACACACAACCTCTGTGGGAATATAGTATCCATTCCACTGAACCAATCTGCTTTTCAAAAATGGATCGTGATATTCTGCAGCTGTCTCAAACTAGATTAGGGAACTGATGGTTAAATTTTCAGTGTGACCTAAGACACTTCAGAAACCAGAAATGCTGCAAATCAGGGACTGAATTTATTATTTTGTTGATTATCTAGATTTGGGGGAAATGAAGAAGATGTTAATAATGCTGATTAAACTTTAAATTGTGTGATGCATTCATTTTCTTTTTCCTGGAGAGTTGGTTATTAAATATTTACCAGTATACCTCTAGCTAAGGGGAATCATCTTTAAAATAAATATAAGACAACTCATGGAAATGAGTTATTCTAAAAGGAAGGGAAGAAAAATTACCTTTTCTTACTTAGAAGAGCTCTCTCTCCACACCACCCCCACTTGTCTCTCTGGCCAATTCCATTTTCTACTTCCAAACTACTCTCCATCCTCCCACAAGATAATTCAGACTGTGTCTCCAAGGAAACGGCATTTAGGAGAACATTCCCATCACCTAGACTTAATTGAAATATCCCCTGAGAACAGGAAGTGCTCAAGAAATGTGTGTTGATTTAATTGAAATGTTTTGATTCTGAAATGGTTGCCATTTACCTATTTGCTAAGTATACATTCTAAGTCTGTGATCTGTGAAGTGTCCCTTTCGGAGGACAGCATTGGACAAATTTTCAGCAATCTCGAGCCTATTTGTGAAACCAGGTTATAAAAAATTTGTTGCAAGAATAATAACAAAAATAGTCATAATAATTTTTGTATGTTCTTTCAAAATCTGCAAAGCACTCTATTATATTATCTCATTTTATCCTCACAACAACCCTCTGAAGTGATTAAGTACTATTATTATCCCCATTTTATAAAAAAACTGAGATAAAGGTCAAGTTACTTGCCCAGGGTCATACAGCCAGTAAGTGTCTGAGGAAGGGCTTGAATACAAATCCTCCAAACGCCAAATCCCCTTATCTACTTCTCCACCATAATACTGCACAACAATAACACTGTACTTGATATGATCTTTGGCCATGTATCCATCATTCTTTTGGAGAAAGAGCCTGGCTGTATACCATTTACATTGCAGGCAAGGAGACAGTCCTGAGCCATTGAAAGGGAGTTCAGCTTTTTACATTTCTTTCACCCAATCAATCACCAGATATTTATTAAGCACCTATTATGTGCCAAGAAGCTTTAGGTGCTAAGAGTTATACAAAATTATAAGATAATCCCTAGTCAAGAGGAGATTCTAAAACTAGAGGTTCTTAAGCTAGGATGAACTTTTTTAATATTAATAATTATATGCCAATATAATTATTTTATGGTCTTCTGCATTTTATTTCATACACTTAAAAATATTATTCAAGAAGGGCTCAAGAGGTTTCATCAGAGACCATAGCATAAGAAAGGTTAGGAACCCCTGAATTCCATGTCCTAACCCTGCACCCCTCAACCAACAAAACAGGAGCCACCTAAACTCTCAAATCACTAAGAAAATACACAAATAGACTCCAAAGGAAGGGTATGAGATGATGAGGGAGCAATACATCCCTCTTTCCCCCTATTCTGTCCCATTCTAGTTTATTAAGTCCCCAATCTTGGGGACTAGCATTAGGTTTGCTAAATATGAGCTCATTTTAATAAGATGTATTACAACAAAACTATGGGAAACAGAGGGAATCACCTAAATTCATTGCAAAAAAGATTCTACCTGTGCTTTCATCCCACTTTTAATAGCAAACCACAACACTGATGTTTTATCAATTTTTTTTTTGCTTTTTTGCTGAGGCAATTGAGGTTAAGTGACTTGCCCAGGGTCACACAGGCAGGAAGTGTTAAGTGTCTGAGACCAAATTTGAACTCAGATCTTCCTGACTTCAGGGCTGGTGCTCTATCCATTGCGCCACCTAGCTGCCCCTGTTTTATCAGCTTTAATTGCTGTTGGATAATTCCTGCTGATTGTGTAAGCTGTGCCCTGATATTCTCACACTCCTGCTGTCTTATTTTGCACATGAATCTGTTACCTTTCTTATATGGGAATCACAACCCACCTCCAGCCCAAATTCTCCTTGGTAGCCTGGGATTCTTGTTTGTCCAAGATAATTTTCTCTCTACTTTTGTTGAAGAAGATGGGGGGGGGGGAGAGATAATTAGATTCAACACGTATAATCTCTCATCACTCCATCACCCTCTTGGTCTGCCCCTGGTAAGGAAGTGGCTGAATAAGGATGAGGGAGGGTGAGAAAGTTATCCACCTTCTCCATCCTTCCGCCTCGAGTTCTCAGGAGGAAAAGGTCTTCATTTTGTGAAGTGTTAAGAATTCCCAGGATGCAAAGAATGTCCACATTGGATGAGAAGTACCAAAATTAGTCTCAAAATCAAAGCTTTAAGCTTTTAACCTGGCACTACAATATGAGCAGGGAATTTGGCTAAATTATAATTACAATTATAACAATAGTTAGCATTCACATAGTGTATTAAAGTTTGCAAAGCACTTTATGTGCTAAAAGTCTTAGCATGGTTTTAAGCTCTTAAAGACTTTGGGGACACTGCATTATCTCCTTTGAACCCTACAACTGTTCTGTTAGGTAGGAACTACAAGGATTCAGATACAGCCTTGTGATTTCACTGGTTTAGCAAACTCCCTTTACTAATACAGCTTGGTGCCTTCTCTGATATTTATAATATAATCTAAGAGAGTTGTTTATGGACAATTAACTAGTTTACCTAGGATCATAAAATCAGTATGTTTCAGAGATGGTTCCTGAACTCACACCCTAACTCTGAGGTCAGCTCTTTACCCAATCTTCCATGCCCTCTCTTATATAAGGATTTATTATCCCCATTTTACAGGTAAGAAAACTGAGGCTCAGAGCATTCAATTGATTTACCCATGGCCACACAGCTAACAAGTCCAGAAGTGGAATTAAAACAAAGATTTATGCATTTCTGTGTTTCCCATAATGTCTTGCACATCTTGAGTCAGTAGGGAGATGTTGAATGAATGATCAAGAAACACAGCTATTTCAATACTATCAAAATTTGACCAAGTACAACACTCTAAAACTAATACAAAAAGGGCCTTGTCTATCCCAGAAAAAAATTAAGCTCCAAGGCCTCTGTAAACTGAAAGACTGAATAGACTTTCAATATGAAGCTCATCTTTCAGCCAACAGAAACTTTCCCCTCCTCTGGGTGTTCATCATTCCCATTATCACTAATAGGAGACACAGTTCAGAAGAGGGTTAAGACCAGTTAATTCTGAATTCCAATTCTATCAAAACAAGGAGTTTTATTTACCAGACAAAATTATATAAATAGCAAAATACAATATTCAGACTTGCTTAAAAAGCAAAGTTTATACTCTCATTGGTATTAATGCCTCTACATTTGCCCACTTTGAGTGGTGTATTTGGTTACTTGGCCTGGGCCACCCCCTGTGTAAAGGGGATCCTGAAGTTCCCCACTGGGGGCCTCTCAGACCAGGCTGGAAGTTCATGCTGCAAAGGAGTCCTCCTGGGATAGAACGTGTGACTGAGATCGTAACTCAGGAGGCAGCTCAGAGACGCCATGTAGATATCAGCAAATCGAGACAAGCGCCTCAGGAAGTATGTGGGATTCTGGTCTGTTCGAAACAGGCTTCCAAACTGGGAGTTGAAGAAATTTTTGGTCATTTCTCTGTAAAAATAAAGAGAGAAAGTAGAATGTTAAAACCAGGCTACCATGACTAAAAAAAGAAAATGTTTTTAAAATGAAACTATCACAAGCATCCAATTTTTTATTCAGACATGCTTTAAAAGAATAAATTCATAACTGAACATTAATTTTTCACAATGAAATGCTCTTACCCAATAATTTCTCAAAAGTAATTCTTATTGATTTCCTATCTTTGGGGCAGCTAGGTAGCACAGTGGATAACGCACCAGATCATTTTACGAATGAGAAAACTGAGGCAATCAGAATTAAATGACTTGCCCAGGGTCACACAATTGGTGGCCTGAGGCCAGATTTGAACTCAGGAAAATGAGTCTTCCGAGCACCAAGTCCAACACTCTATGCACTACGATGCCACCTAGCTGCCCATTTGGCAAGATATTGATGCATTATCAGAGGATAAGCAATTCTGAAAAGCAAATTAAAAACATGCCCTTTGACCCAGAATTGACACCATTAAGCCTATAAGTTAATAAAGGTAAATGCAAGCTGTAAAGTTCCATACAAGTGCTATTATTATTATTGCTGTTGTTGTAACTGCTTTTTTTATTATATCCCATGGAGATTAGAAATTAATGATTAAGACACATATAAGAAATTATTTATAATTCCTTTTGTATGACAAATGAAAGACTTATATTTAGAACAATCCCTTTTGTAGTAACAAATAAAGGAAAAAACTCATATGTAAGAAATTATTTATAACAATCCATTTTGTAGTAACAAATAAAGGAAAAAGACTCATATGTAAGAAATTATTTATAACTATTTCTTTTGTAGCGACAGATAAATAGGAAATAGGGAAATATTCATCCAACTTGAGAATGCCTAAACAAAGTATGGCACATGAATAGAATGGAGTGCTCTTTTCTCAGAAATGACCAAAAAAGTAATTTAAAAGAAAGCTAGGAAGACTTATATGAAGGGATGCAAAATGAAGTAAACAGAACCAATAGTACACAGTATACAATGTCAACAACAGTCAAGAGAAAGAACTTCAGAAGACTTAAGAATTCTGATTCAGGACGTAAGCAACGAGGACTCCATAGGACCAATGATGGAGCCTGCTGTCCACCTCCTGTCATAGAGGGGATGGATAAAAACAAGACAAAGAATGAGACACACATCTGGGCATGGGCAATGCAGAGGATTTGTTTTGTTTAAAGATGTGTATTTGTTACGAGGGGTTTTTTGTTGTTTTCTTTTTTTTAATAGGGGGGGAGGTTGAGGGAGATAAAATGATATTTGTTCATTGAAAAAATTGAAGAAAAGAAAAACCAAAAAATACCTGCCAAAACTCAGAGAGCACGTCACTTTGATTCCCTTTTCCTTAGAAATGGATTTTTCCAAACATTACTAATTTACATCATTTGGGAGGGGCAACCAGTATGAAATTCAGAATCATTTAAAAGAAGGGATCTTAATTAGATTTTGAGAGTAGTAAGGAACTTTTCTGATTGGATAGTCCAATGACCCCCTTTTACAGATGAATAAACTGAGAGCCCAAAGAAATTAAGGGATTTGCAGGGCAGCTAGGTGGTGCAGTGGATAGAGCACCAGCCCTGAAGTCAGGAGGACCCGAGTTCAAATTTGACTTCAGACACACAACACTTCCTAGCTGTGTGACCTTGGGCAAGTCATTTAGCCCCAATTGCCTCAGCAAAAAGGGAGGGAGGGAGGAAGGGAGGAAGGAAGGGAGGAAGGGAGGAAGGGAGGAAGGGAGGAAGGGAGGAAGG
>JAJPUD010033881.1:0-11125 GCA_023553655.1 Myrmecobius fasciatus
GAAGGAAGGAAGGAAGGAAGGAAGGAAGGAAGGAAGGAAGGAAGGAAAGGTTTATACATACATGCTTTAGAAACTCCTACAGACAGAAGATTTGCTGGAGCAAGAAGAAGACTGCTGCAGTATTTATCTGAAAAAAATTTATCCCTTCTCCATTCACTTTCCTCTTACCAGTTATCTTAATGATACCTACACACTATATCTTGGAAGCTTCTGAAAGAATGCACAGATGATGATAGTGCCTTAAGAGAGAAGCATCTGGATAGCAAAGCATAAAAATCACAGTATTGTAAATATGAGAAAAGCAATTTGCCAGTGATAGCACGCCTCATTTGTTGTGTCAACCTCAAGGAACATTGTTGTTGGTAGAAACAGGCAGCAGAGAGGTGGGGTCGATAAGATGCAGACAATTACAACATAGGTTTACTTTCCCCCAACAGAGTGTTTACCTTTTCCTATGAATGATGGCTACATCACACCCTAACAGTGCATCAGAATTATTGTGTGTGGAGAAAAGACAATATGTCAACCTTATAGCTCAGTGAGACTTGATCCTGGTGCACTAGCTTCTCTGTCCTATATGTTGACATACAATATGTTATGATTTTTCGGCTTGAAACCCATCTGCATCAGTCAAAGAAGATGGGCTCAACTGGGGTTACAACACTTGGAGAATGAATGGAAAATTGTTCAATTTCTCAGAAAGTCTTTCTATAAGTAAATTTTGTCAACCCTATACCCCCATGCCAGGAAACTAAAAACCTATTAGAACCTGTTGTTCAAAGGTTAGACTCTAAAGGACAAGAAATCTGCTGAAGACTTTATGCAGAAAGACAGAATGAACAAAAGTTCTCTCAGTTTCAGCTTATAGTGGTAATCACTAACCAGCAGATTACAAGTCAACTAGTGGCTACAGTTTGAATCCAAGTGGTCAATGGCACCCCTTTATCTACAATAATTGTCTGAAGACTTGTATGTTTCTGGATTCCCCTAATTAGGCTCTTTGAATTAGGCTATTTGGATTGAGTCAGCAATGCCAGAAGAGTCCTTTAGAAGGGCTGCTTTGAAGGAAAGAAGGTTGGAAGGAAAGGGCACATTGATCTGGAAAATTATAGGAATTTTAATATAGGTTTTTTTCCCTCTGCTGCAGGAAGCATGAACTTTCCCATCTAATTTTTTATGTTTTCTACCTTTAGCAAAAGTTCTTTTTCCTACCACTTTCCTACCAATTAGAACCTAGTGGTTCTAATTGTCCTGATGCTCCCACAATTCAAACTCAGGCTCTCCACATACTACACTCACATTATTCCACTGGCTACTAGAGTAGTAGTTCACAGAATTGTTTCAGTGCTGCTACCAATCAAAATAGATGTCTATGAAAATTCTGTTGTGGGGGCAGCTCAGGAAGACCTGAGTTCAAATCTGGCCTCAGACACTTAACCCTTCCTAGCTATGTGACCCTGGGCAAATCACTTAACCCCAATTGCCTCAGCAAAAAAGCAAAAAAAAAAAAAAAAATTCTGGTGTGTTTTATATTCTGTTTTGTATTTGTTTGTTGTTCTGGTTTTATCTACAAATGTTCTCAAGACAATATGGCTTAAATAAACAGGGAAAAAATTTTACATCCCAGGGTTCTGATAAAGGTCTCATTTCTAAAATATATAGAGAATTGACTCGAATTTATAAGAATTCAACTGATTTTCAAATGAAGAAATTAAAACCATTTATAGTCGTATGAAAAATACTTTAAATCATTATTGATTAGAGAAATGCAAATTAAGACAACTCTGAGGTACCACCTCACCTCTCAGATTGGCTAAGATGACAGGAAAAGATAATGCTGAATGCTGAAGGGGATGTGGGAAAATTGGGACACTAATACATTGTTGGTGGAGTTGTGAGCTGATCCAACCATTTTGGTGAGCAATTTGTAACTATACCCAAAGGGCTGTCAAACTGTGCATACCCTCTGATCCAGCAGTGTATCTACTGGGTCTGTATCCCAAAGAGATCATAAAAAAGGGAAAAGGACCTATTGTG
Organism: Myrmecobius fasciatus; assembly: GCA_023553655.1. NCBI lineage: Eukaryota > Metazoa > Chordata > Mammalia > Dasyuromorphia > Myrmecobiidae > Myrmecobius > Myrmecobius fasciatus. The sequence goes on from JAJPUD010033881.1 coordinate 2,038, forward strand.
CAAAAATGTTTGAAGTACCCCTTTTTGTAGTGGCAAGGAATTGGAAACTAAGTAGATGCCCATCAGTTGGGAAATGGCTAAATAAGTTATGAATATTATGGAATATTATTATTCTGTAAGAAACAACCAGCAGGATGATTTCAGAGAGGCCTGGTGAGACTTGAGATGAACTGATGCTGAGTGAAATGAGCAGAACCAGGAGATCATACACAACAACAAGATTATACGATGATCAATTCTGATGAATGTGACTCTTTCCAAGAATGAGATGATTGATGACAGTTCCAATGATCTTGTGATGAAGAGAGAGCCATCTACATCCAGAGAAAGGACTGTGGGAACTGAATGTACTTCACAACATAACATTCTCATTCATTTTATGGTTGTTCATTTGCATTTTGTTTTCTTATTCATTTTCTTTCCTTTTTGATCTGATTTTTTGTGCAGCAAGAGAATTGTATAAATATGTTTACACATATTGGATTTAACGTATATTTTAGCATATATAACATATATTGATTTGCTTGCCATTTAGGGGAGGGGATGGGGAGAAGGAGGGGAAAATCTGAAACACAAGGCTATACAAGGATCAATGTCAAATTATCCATGCATATGTATTGAAAATAGAAAGCTTAAAAAAAAAAAAGGCTATGGTAAGCTCCTCTGATTGCTCTTACTCATTGAAACTGTTTCTAGAAGCCCAAGAGGATTGATTCTTGCCAGAGAGATCTCCCTTCTGTGTTTTATAAGATCTGAAAAGAAAAGTCTCCATTGATGACTTTTGGACACTTCTCAAGTATTTTATTTTCATTGTCCAAATTGTTTGAATGTCAAATATACTCTTGCCAAAAAAAAGACTATTTTATGAAGAACTCACACAAGGAAAGCACTCATAAAGTGGTCAGAAAAGTGATATAAGGACAATCTGAAGGTCTCTCTCTTAAGAACTTTAGAATTGAATTATGACATTGGAGACACTGGCACAGGACCGCCCAGCATGACATGCTCTCATCAGAGAAGGTGCTATGCTCTATGAGCAAAGCAGAATTGAATTAGCTCAAAAGGAACTCAAGATGTGCAGAGTTAGAGAAGCCACCCCAAATGTTCATAGGGACTACTTGTGTCCGACCTGTGGCAGAGCAGCCACACTGTAACTAAACTTTAACATAATGATGACATTTTGGTTCTCTCTGAGAACAAAGGACAACCAACCAACCAATTTTATTTGTATTTCCAGATGGAGTACATCAAGGAAGTAGGTAGGTTTTTTATTCTCTCATCTTCAATAGAAAATGGTGATGTGTATATCAAAAGCATATATATTACTCTGGGAGATGTGTACTTATATATAGTCTTACTGAGAGTTCCTAGATTTCATTTGCTGGCATGTTCTTCTGACTTTCTGATTCCTTCTCTGAACAGGAATCAGTGATGAATGACCCTTAGAAATGGATATTTCTATTCTTGGGCTTACTTGACAGATTTTTCTGAGTTCCAGAATTAAACAACAGCTCTCCAAAGAAATATTCCTCGATTGCACACTTCTCAGAGAAAAAGTCTTATATCAAAAAGATTCAGTAAAATCTTCCTCACAAACCTTGCATGACTCACAATACCTTCCAGTAGTTTATCTATGTACATATACCCCAAAAAGAAAGATATAGTGGAGTAAGCTGAACAAGCAAATCCCCTTACTATTAGGCCCTTTGATAAAAATTCACTGATTTTGGTCTCCAAATAGGACACTGAAAGCGGTAAGTCAGATATTCACTAAGCAACTACTATGTGCGAAGTATTATGCCAAGTGCAGGGAATACAAAGAAAGGTAAAAAAAACCATGTCTGTTTTCAAGGAGCTCACAATCTAATGGGAAAACTAACGTGCAAATAACTATAATCAAACAAGTCATATAGCTTTTCTCTCTCTCACTCTCCACTTTTTCTGATCCATGGAGTGTCTATTAGTGCAGGAGATGGTCTTTAGATAGCTAAGTCTAAGAACCCTGCCATCTGAAAATGACACAGAAATGGCATCAAGAAACCTAAGTCACAGAGATATGAATCTATAGAATGATTGACCCCAAGTTTCTGAGAAATAGGCACTGTACCAAGAAATATAACAAGAAGGGACTTAAAAAGATGCAGGCCAACAATGCCAAAGCTAAGAAAGGACCAAAGTATCAAGGTCCCCAAGGCCAAACTCCTCCAGAACAAGATCTCCAAAGCTAATACCTCAATGCACTAGTCCCAAGACTACCCAAGATACCAAGTATCTAAATCCTAGAGTCAGCACCAATTGCCCAAGCTCCAGAATCACGAAGCCCAATTCTAAGGCTAATACAACCACTGACCCCAAAGCTGCCAGGTCCATGATCTCAACCTTGCCAAGTCCACTGACCGCCCCCCAAGTCACCAAATTTTACTCCCAAGACCACCAAATCTGGCTCTCAAGCCACCAAGTCTGAAGTCAAGGTCACTAAGACTGATCCCAAAGTCAGTGAGTTTGATTCTAAGATCATGAAGCCCAGGATTCTGAGGCTACTAAGCCTACTGATGTCCAAGTTCAGCCACCTTCTAAAGCTACCAAACTCAAAGATGCTGGGTCTAAAGTTACTAGTCCCAAACTTTCAAAATAGATGCTTCAGGACAAAAGGACTTGTTTAAATCCTAAACCACTGCTTTTTTTTTTCTTAGCCAGGGTATGATAATTTACTATTTTGTACAAATAAAGGAAATGATGAGTCATGGGAATGGGGCAAGTCATATACAGGATAAAATAGAAATAATAAACAGAGGAAAGACACTTGAATCAAAAAGGTTCAGGAATAGCTTTTTCTAGAAGGTAGAGTTTTTTAGAAGTGAAATTTTAGCTGACACTTGAAAAAAGCCAGGAAAGTCATGAGATGGAGATGAGAAGAGTGAGCATTTCATGCATGAGAAAGAACCTGTAAAATGTCTGCAACATAGAAATTGTGAACATAATATTCTTTCTCAAAAAAAAAAAAAATTCTCCAGCATCAGAAAATTCCTTTCTCTCCCTAGAAGGTCTGATCCCGTTGTCTTGAATTAGGGAACTCCTGAAGATATATGATGTTTAAAAAATTCAAGAGACACAGTTTCTGGATATTTGGTCATTTGATTAATAATGCTAACATATTACCAATAAAATGGGTTAGTGACACTCTGGATGTCAAGAATCATGGTTGTGAGTTCACAGTTTATATGCCCTTGTTATTAGGTACCTCAAGTGAGAGTGTGTCCTCCAAGGCTGTTAGAAAAACATCTTGAATTTCCCGTGTTTTATTATGAAGGCATCATTGCACATCCTCATCCTCAATGAGGCCTTTAGTCCTCTCCAAAGTCCGTGTCCTTTAATTTTGCCCAGATTAATTAGATGACCTGAAAGTGTACACCTTCTCATATTTACAAAGAACTTTCTCAGGATTTAAAAAATGTCATTATAGCTTTTTTCTGAGATATTATCCAGAGATAATTTCACAGAAAACAAAACTCACCTTATGTAGAGAAAATAAAGAATATATTTGTGGGGTTTGGGTTAGTTGTAAAATCCTCAGAGAAAGATTTTATGATGTTGATCCCAAGCCCTTTAAAATCTGACATACATTCTCTCCTTCCTCTGCCTCACCAAACACTCACTTCCTTATAATCTGGCTTTTGACCCAACTGTTTTCATAGGTTATCAATGATTTAGAGGAAGCATAGTAAGGAGCACTGAAGTTCAAATCCTAGCTAAGCCCCCCCCCCCTTCAGAAGGTCTGGGATTGGATCTAGGATTTTTATTTCTTTTTGAAAAGAAAATTATCTATCTAATCCCTATGCTCCAGGATTTGATCTTGGTCAAACTACATAGTTTCTGAGTCTGGTTTTTTGTTGTTTTTGTTGCTGTTTAACAAAATCAGGGGATTAGACTAGAATCTTTGAGGTCTTTTTAAGCTTTAAAATATGTTTCTATAATCTATTAACTGCTAAATCCTAAAGTCTTCTTCTTTTCTTTTGAAGGCAATCAGGGTTAAATGACTTGGCCAGGGTCACATAGCTAGTAAGTGTCTAAGACTGCATTTGAACAAAAATCCTCCTGACTCAGCAGCCCATGTGTTATCTCAACCTTAAAGATGGTTGCTAAGGCAACCATAGACAATGATGAGCTGGAAAGCTAAGTGCTACATAATTTTGTACAGTCTGTGAATGATGTTATAAATATCCAAATGACCCTTGACAGAAAAAATGTTCCTCATCCCTGCCTATCTATTGAATCACTAGCTTCCCCTTAAGGTCTTTTTTTCAGCCCATCCACCTTGTATTTACCATCATCATCCCCATTTCTTTTCAAATATTCTTTCCTTCCTTGACTTCTGTGGAACTATTCTTACTTAGTTCTTTTCTTACCTGTTTTAGGTTCTTTTGTTGAACAATCACCCATCTCCTGCCATCTAATGGCTAGTATCCTCCAAAATTCAATTCTGAGCTTTCTTCTCTGAGTATGTATCTCTCTGTCCCTGTTTCTCTCTCACTCTCTTCCTCCTGTTCTTTCCCTCTCCTCTCCCCTCTCTTTTTCATCTCATTTGCTCCCATGAATTCAATCACAGGAAACTCCCCCATCCCACAGGGTACAACTCAAAAAGTTGTGGAATTGAAGACTTAATTGTGACAGATCTAGGAGGTAATGGAAATATGTGGTTTCTATGGGGATATGAAGAAAAAGTTAATGAGAATGATCTGACTTTTTCCTTCTGACTGGGGAGCTTTTCTGTAAAGTACCATGGCCAGTGAGAGGAGAGAAAAGAGAGAAGAGAGAAATTCCCTCTTCTTCCCTAAGTCATAAAGTCTCAATTAAGAAATGGAATCTTCCTTACTCACTGGCTTCTTCCTAGAATAATTACAGATAAATTACAGATTCCTTTTTAATGAAGAGAAGGGGCATAGTCATTACACTTCATTAGGGATTTAGGATATTCATATTTTTCACCTAATTTATCTATCTTCTACTTTCTGTGATTAGTCTTGGGCTGGTTCCTGACCAATATCCTTGCCCCCCCTCCTCCCCCCAGCCTATGATTGAATTCATGGGAGCAAATGAGATGAAAAAGAGAGGGGAGAGGAGAGAGAGGGAAAGAACGGGAGGAAGAGAATGAGAGAAACAGAGACAGAGAGATACATACTCAGGAAAGAAAGCTCAGAATAGAATTTTGGAGGATACTTGCCATTAGATGGCAGGAGATGGGTGATTGTTCAACAAAAGAACCTAAAACAGGTAAAAAAAAGAAGCAAGTAAAAATAATTCCACAGAAGTCAAGGAAGAAAAGAATATATTCCTAACCCTGTAATCTTTTATGAAGCCAATTGTCTTAAATCACTTTATGGAGAAGCACAGGGTAGTTGATAAAGGGCAAGACCTAGAATCAAGAAGATCTATGTGACCATAGGTAAGTGACTTTGCCTTTATTGAGCTTCAGGCAACTCTCTAAACAGTAAGTTAGGAGCCCTGTGAAAGGAGTCCCCCAAACAATGAAATCACTACTCATTGATGTGTACTGAAGCAATATGATGAAAGGATGGATGAGAACAGAATGGAAGTAACTTCCCCACTACTATCATCATTCCAGCAGTGTGTGAAGTCTAGGGTAGGATCTTTGACTAATCACTGCTAAAGTAATTTTCCTCATTCGTTGTATGTTGCGCTCATGCTGGAGCCATCCCCCAATTTTTACTAGAAGATTGACCCTCTAAGAGAAGATGACCACCTTCAGGTTCTAGGCAGTCTTCTAAAACTACAGATTTCAAGCGCCTCCAATGAGCTGTCCTTTAACAGATCGTAAATACTGCTCACACAAAATACAAGCATTTAGTGTAACAGAATTGTTGAAAATAAAAGTAATCCAACATTTCTTCATAAATCCAGTGTATGCCCTCCTATAACTATGTTATTGTTGTTCAGTCCTGTCCAACTCCTGATGACCCCATTTGGGGTTTTCTTGGCAAAGATACTGGAGAGGTTTGCCATTTCCTTCTCCAGGTTATTTTACAGATGAGTAAACTGAGGCAAACAGGATTAAGTGAATTTGTCCAGAATAACACAGGTAGAGTCTGCAGCTAGATTTACCCTCAGGAAGATGAGTTTTCCTGACTCAGGAAACACACGTGACCAAAGCAACTCACTCTCCTGGAACTTCAAGGTGCATGTCCTTGTCTCTTTCTGGTGACAGTTTCTCTGTTTGGCAGGTCACTCAGCAATTCTTCTCCACCGTTCAACTCCCCATGGCCAGGACTGATTCTTCTCAACTCCACGTTGAATCCCCCAACTCTCAAACCACCCGGTCCTGGTTGAGTGCAATGTTTTCTGCTAGAATAGCTTCAAGGCAGGAATCCCTTGGCCCACGTAGGGGGAGGGCAGGGGTGGGAAGGCAGAGGAAGAGAGAAATCTCCTCCTACTCCAGATATAAGGAACCATATTTCTTTTCAAGGGATGAGACCCTAAAACCTAGCTGACCTTCTCTTCTGTTCCATTGGTCAGAGTCACAAGTAGGAGGCCGTTCCTAGACCAGCCAGCCCACGGCTAAGTATCTTCCAATGCTACCAGTTTTGCGAGGAAAGCTTCGTGCCACGGCTAAGTGCCCTCCAATACCACCATTTTTGCGAAGAAAGCTTCGTGCCTACAGGTAACACCATATATAATTCAGTCTTGCAAGGTGGGATAAGGGGGGGGGGGGAGGAATTGAACAGTTCTGTCCTAATCAACACCCCATCCCCACCCCCAACCTCAAGTACAATTAAAACAGTGAGTAGAGCTCAATGATTTCAGTTCTCTTCCAGCTCCAATAACCTTCATCAGTCCACCTTTCTCTCACTTCTAACCCTTTAATGTCCAAAGAACTACAATTCCCAGCAACTCTCCCTTCTCCCCAAATGGAGTCTTGGAGCAGAGACTTTCGGGAGTTGTAGTTTCTTTGGGAAAGGGAGCGAGGCATGCGCGGGGCGGAAGTGCGGACTGCGGGGCCCGTCCTCCTGCCCTTACTAGATCGGATCGAGGTTCCTCCGGTTGCAGCCGCCGGCCCGCCGTCCCTGGCCGTGCTCTCCGCTCAGGCTGCCCCGCCCGAGCCGGCACCAAGAAGGGTGAGTGGCGGCGATGCGGCCGTCGCCGCCAGGCTGCTTGCTGGCTCCTCCTCCAGCCCAACTCCGCTCAGGGCGCTTCCCACCTCCCCCCCACCCTCGCCTTTCTTCTCTCCCCCCCCCCAAGATCCAGCTCCTCGGGCTGGCATCCTCCAGTCCTCATCTGTATCAGTCCTGGCTTGTGACACCTCCCCTAGCTCGGGCTGGAACCTCTGCCTCTCCGGCACATCTCGCTCCTCACTCTCCCTGACATCTGCTCTGGCTCCCCATCCCCCTCCTTCTTGCCCGATATTTTCACTCTTCCCTCCTCACAGCCCCTAACTTACTTTGCTCCAAGTCCACCTGGAATCATCTTTTCCTCTCCTGCGGCTGCCTTGTCTCCCCTCTCAGCCTCCCAGCCGACGCTTTTACTCTTTTTCTCAGACTGGCACTTTCTTTTGCCGTCTCCATTGCTGGATTGGCTTCTCATGCCCAGCACCATCTATATCTCCCTTTCTTCCCTTCCTGCTTGACACTTCGATGACCCAAACCTGTTCCTTTCCAAGTCACTGCAGCAAATTCTTTGTACTTTTAGCCCTCCGCCCTCAAATCAGTGTGGCTTTCTACTTCCGACAACTAGACAGATAAATGACCTCTCCTCCTGCCAACCCACGAATCTGAAGACCACAAGAGTGACTTCAGATAGGTGAGGCTGATGCGTAGTGAGGTGTGCTGCTTATTCAGTATAAGGAGACATGTGTCTAAGGGAACTTGATGTATTGGGCTTTCACTTTCACAAATGGTAGAGATTCCGGGTAGTCTTTCCTCCTTCTCAACTCCAGAAGTCCCCCAGAGCTTTGCCCAAAGGGATCATCCCGAGCTGGGCTGCAGTCACATCGTGAGCTCTTCAGCAGAACAATGATCCTAAGACCTTCTCAGTGTGGATCTCCCGGAGAGCAAGCAGTGTCTCTCCCCAGCGAGCTGCCTCAGTGAATGAGCCTTCTATTCCTGCCTTGGGCTCCCTGCTGAAAGGCACATTGAAGGAGCCAGCATCATTCCACTCTCCATCAGTGTCCAGCCTTAGCAGTAACCTCCTACCCCACAGGCAACACAGGCCATCTGCAGAGAGAGCATTCAGGTGAAAGAATTCCAGAAAGCTACCACTGTGTTCTGAAGACTTCACTGTTAGAAAAATAAATTCAAAATCATAGTCCATGTTCTCCCCCCCTTTTTGTATTTACCACATTATTCTTAACTTAGATGCGTTCCATCTGAAGGGAAAAGACCATGAGTTGAAACCATTTGGCTTGTCTTTCCTTCCCCAAATTTCTAAAACTAAACACAATTCAGCCATATATTCAGAGTATGTAACTGCTTTGCAAACAGATTCAAAGTATCTGCTACCCTTCAAAATTTGGATCTGTCCTTTTTATTATTATCCTTCTATTTTATTTATATCCTTTTATTTTATTTTATTATATTATCCTTCTTTCCATACTTACCAATATTATTATGTTGGTATAGGATTATAGTAATGGGGAATAATAGTGAAGAGTAACAAAACCCTATAGAAAAATGATACCACTAACCATAGGTGATATTTTCAGTGTTTCTTATTATTCGACTTGTTGTGTGACCATGGCCTACACATTTTATCCTGTCTGATTTGGTTTTCTTATCTGCAATTTGAAGTACTTGTAAGGATTATTTTTAGGTTAATATGAGCTATTTGAAAAGCACTTGGCAAACTCTGAAGTGCTAGCTTTTAATAATAATAAATGCTAATAATATGTATATTTAATAATAAGCATTATTATTATTAAAATTCTTACTTTCCTGCAACTTATATTTTTATTTTAGATTTTCTTTTCATTTGAATTTCCAAGTACTTTACCAACTACCTCAGGTAGAACGTAAGTATAAATGTTAATGTTGATATTCTCTTCCCTTTTAAAAGCCAAGATAACTTAAAAAGATTAAGA
>JAJPUD010033882.1:0-11124 GCA_023553655.1 Myrmecobius fasciatus
CCCCCCCCCCCCGGCTCTCCCCCCCTCCCTGGCTCTTCCCCCCCATTTCCATTCTGCTGTCCTATCCTTGTCCATCTGCTGCAAGCGTCCAAGATGTATTTCCCCTTGTACTAACTGGGCCACCTGGACATTTGTCGGACTTCCTTCTGCTTCGTGATTGGGAGCGTGTACATACAGGCGTTCTTTGGCCTTTTGGTGAAGATAATTACAATTTCAGATTGATTCAAAATTTTGTTCCCAGCCTCCAATAAATCAAGTTGCTATTTCAAACTTTGTAACTCTCAGAATGCTTCTGAGAAGTGCAAGACTCCGAGTCTCCAAACTGTAAAAATGCAAATAATGTACCCTGCAGTTTAAGGAGGGTCTAGCTTTCTCCCCTTAAAAGTATTGGGAGGCAGCAAAGTTCTCTGCTCGCTTTTCAGCATATTTTTACCATTTATTCTCTTTGGAAATAAGTTGGTACCTTTCTTGCTCGCAAAAGGAGCACACCAGGAAGCATTTGGACAGAGCATACACACATGAGTGCCAAAAATATGTTCTAATCTTGGAGTATAGTAGCCTATTTTTCTTGCCTTGCACAGAAAATGTAACTACTGTATTTTCAGTCGATGGAGCAATTTTTTTTCAAATAAGAGTATATAAATACAGATTGAAGGGAGGTAGGGTTGGAAAATGGGAGAAGGTATGCATCTGCTTTATTGCCAGGGGTAAAAATAGTGGTGATTAACAGGAAGGCCCATCTGAATCAAGAGGTTATTGACAGTAATTAACTATGGCAAGAAACTTGTTTTGTACAGTTTTTTTTTTTCCTGGAAGTTGCATGTTTTTCCTCTTCCTGTAGGTCTCAGCCCTTAAGTGCAGGGGAAGGCATTATGTTACTGTAATCTCTTTCTCCCCCCCCCCCCCATCCCTAGGACAGTATAGTCTGAGTTGGTCTTTGGTCACTAGGAGATGGTGAAGAGAGGAGGTAAGTGTGGCCCAGGAAGCCTGAGGATTAATGTGCTTGTCCTATCTCTATCACCTCCCTTCTTTTCTGGGTCTTGGCTCCTGCAGGGTATTTAAAGCTACAGGTAGTAGCTGCCATCTTGGTCAGATCACTTTTGATTCTCAATTTCTTTAGTCCTATAGAATTAAAATGCAATCCATCAACTCACTCCTGTTAAAATCTACATCAGCCATTAAGATAAACTTAAAGCTAAAGTAAAGTTCCAGACTGGATTTCCAGGGATTTCCCACTTCTTTCCTTCTTTAGATACTTGCTTCCAGCCTACTGAGGCAGCAGTACAGACAATAGTTAGTGTTGTGTCACAGTGTCATCTTCCTATTCTAGCCTTGACTTGGACCAAAATCTGAACTAATCAAGACTAGGCTTTAATGTTATAAATTTGCTTGGCAAAAGCGAAACAGTCAATAGGGACACCTTAGCACATCCTGCCTTTAATCTACCTCATAAGGGCTTCTGGGGTATTAGCTAACTTCACTGAGTTAGTTTTCTCATTCAGTAGAGTAAGTGCAAGAACTTATAGAAAAAAGAAAAACAAGTATACATTGGGATTATTAAAGCAGGAGACAGTTTTTCCTAAGCCTCAAATCCAAACTAAGCTCATTACACTAAATAAACCCAAACGGTCCGGCGGAGGAGCTGAAGCAAATGTAGAATGTGTGGGCACTTGTTGGAGTGACAGGGTTAGCCAACACGCTAGGTGGCAACTAGCATCTCTAAGGAGTTTGTCAGGGAATAATGGTAGAGTATATGTAAAGAGAACCAATTTAGTAGGGGGAAATTCTTCACTTTGGGTTCAAAAATATCATCTTTGCAAATAAGAGATGGAAGAGGCTGTTGGGTCACTCCAGTCATTTCTGAATCTCGGTGACCCCATTTGGGACTTTCTTGGCAGAGATACTTTGGCTGGGCAAAATTATGAAATTAAAGTCGAGCCTCTATTTGTTCAGATTTTGGTCCAAGTCAAGGCTAGATGGTGATGCTGTAGCACAACACTTATCTATGAATACTGTCATTTCCTTTTCCAGCTTGTTTTACAGATGAGGAAACGGGGGCAAATGGGGTGAAGTGACTTGCCCAGAATCACACAGTAGGTGTCTGAGACTGGATTTGAACTCTGGCAATCCAAACCCTGCGCTCTGATATACTGCACTACCTAGCTGCTCTGGAACAGCCTTGGCTAAACAGTAATTTATCTGCAAAAGATTGAAGGGTTTGATAGAAGTGTGGTAACAGAAACTAAAATTGTTAATGTGTTGTGACAGAGACCTGCTGTCCATTGTGAAGAGTGATAGTCCTTTTAGACCCTTAGGTTCATTTATGGGCATCCCATTTAGGGCAGGTTGATAAGCTGGGTCATACCTGTAGAAGGAAGACGATCAGGATAATGCAGATCATGCTGTGTGACTGTGAAGGAATTGGGACTACTTAACCTGGAAAAGCAAAAATATAAGGGGGCACACCTAAATTTGAAGGGTTTTCTCATGGAAGGAGGGGTTAGACTTGTGTGGTTTGACTCTGGAGGGCAGAATGTAGTGGGACTGGCAAGCATAGATTTAGACTGTCAGGAAAAGCTCGCTAACTGGTAGAGCTCTCCCACAGTGCAGTGGGTGCTTTTGGAGGGGCTGCCTTTTTGGGAATGGGGGTCTTCCAAGAAAGGATGAATGACCTCTTGTTGGGGAATTGAAATAGATGATTATTATTAAGTCCTGGGTTCAACTAGATGGCTACTGAAACCTTGGCTGATTCAACATTTGAAAACACTCGGATGTGCCTTAGTTGTCCTAAGGGGCTGTACTAGTACCGTCTTGGAGAGGGAAATGTATAGATTGAGAGGATTATGGGTTAGCCAATAGAATGAAGCTATTATTTTAAAGAAATTAGAACTCAGTGTAAACCATGTGTTAACATCTGGTTGAGTGCTATTGTAAATTTACTCAGGGTCGCTATTACAGGCATAACCTAGGCTGTTATCACAATTCCTTGGGCAAGAATATAGACTCCTTCAGGCTCAGCTGTGGCCATATGTTTCTTCTCAAACAAAAAAAAAAAAACCCAAGGCACAGTGGTGTGCTTACCTCGAGAAGCCAGCCTTATGATCTTGGTGCGATACCATCCAGTCCCTGGGTAACTGAGCCTTGGGAGAGTTGTTATAGCTATTCTTGTGCTGTTCTCAGGCTGGTGAGCCATCAGGGATGCAGCTGGGCCTTATCCCCATTGTTTTAGAAAACCTTGGAGTGCTCAGGTCAGAGCTCCGAAGGCCCAGTTCTCAGGGGCCCACTTGAAATCGGGGACAGAATTTAAGAGGAACAATTGAGATTCGAGGCTTATTTTTTTATCTTCTCTCCTTTTATCCAAAAGAGGCCAAGGATGTTGTTGTTCTTGCCCTTATCTTCCAGTTAATGGTCATGTTTTTCCTAGTTAGAAGTAGACCCAAACCATGCAGTAAATGTTATCCAGGAAGGGGAGAGGCAATACTTTCAGCTAAGATTGCCAACTTCTCTTGGTATACAGGCATTGCCAAAGACATTCGATTGCTTGTTGTGATGATGTCCTCAGCAAGAAAATTGAATGCCTGGGAAGACCAGTGGTCTAGAATCTTGAACTTGTTGGCAGTTTGGGGATGAGCTTTGAGGTGAGAGAGTCTAAGCTTCTGTGTTCTCCAGAGAAAAGAGGTAAGGGTTTGAATTGTTCTGCAAGACAATATCCCAGACCTCTTTACTCAGAAAGATCACAAAGGTAGAACTGAAAGACACTTTAGAAAACAACTAATCCAACCCCCTCCCTATTTTATAAATGAGATTCTGAAAGGTAGTACCATGGCCAAGGTTACCACATGAAGTAAGTAGCAAAGCAGCCTTTGAAACCCGACTCGAAATGTTGTGTTCTTTGTACTCCACTGCTTCCTTCCAAACCTCTTGAACCAAAAGAGATATTTTCACAAGAAAGGCAAATACTGATAGAGAAAGGTAATACTATCGCTTACTTAGCATTTTACATTTCCCCAAATCTTTTCATATACCTTATTTTATTTTATCCTCTTAAGAACCTTGTGAAGTCTATTGCAGATATGGAAAGTGTTGATGAGAGACTTGGAGTGCTTTGTCCCAAGTCCCAGCTAGTCACTTTCAGAGCAAGGGTTGGGCCATCAACCTCTTGACTTCCCATCTAAAACCCAGTTCTGGAGAGTTCAGTGCTTCACGCTTACTATGGAATCTTATTGGCAGAAATGGTACGTGAACTAATGGGATAACTGCCAACTGAAAAACTGTGGGAAACGGGAGTCAGATTCTCTCCCAGCTTAAATTACTCCCTGATTGTAAAGAGACACATTTGGCAGCTGGATTTCTTCTTTCTGGTCTTCCAGATACCCCAGTGCCTCGGGGTACTGTTTCAGGATACTAAATAGTACCCAAGAGAGATGAAAGCGTTTTGATGAAGTTTTATGCAGTCACTCATTCATTCACTCACTTGCTTGCTCGTTCGATTACTTGAGATGGGAGTATGAAATGGTACAGACTGTTTTCCAATGCCTAATCTCATTATGCTTCTGCACTTAGTAGCTACAGAGAATTGAAAAACATAGCTTTCAGGAAGAATGCTAATAAACATGGATTTAGTAAGGGAATTTTAGCTCAATTCGCCTGGTTTTAACTACCCATTTTAAGGTTTGATTGCCCTGGTGTGTTTTCAGTTATACCCATAGTGGGTGATTTTAAGTTTCTTACATTGTTTTCCTATAGATTTATGGGTATGTTTTCCTATTGTGGATACCATACTTGTCCAGAAGCCTCACGGACCAGTGTAGGGAATATTAAAAAAAAAGTCTAAAAATGGGAGGGAAGAGGAGGACTTTATTGTCCGACTCGATAAAAAATTCAAGGACATCGATGTACACTGGTATAGATAGCTAAAATTAGGTTTATGTTGGCCACTATAAGCACAGATGGAAAAGGCCTTCTTATGACTGGCATGATAGTTCTAGAGCAGAGAATTACAGGTTTACCACCTTTTCTCTTTGATCCCACTTCATTTCTGTATGGATACTCAGTAGTTATATGGGGCTGGCCCTGCAGTCAAGAGGACCAGACTAGGGTCCAAATTCTGTTTCAGATACTTACTAGCCATGTGGCTTTGAGTTATTATGACTTGTTCAAACTCCCATGATGGTGATGAGGATAAAATGAGATAATACTTGAGAAGCGCTTAGCACAGATGTTACAAATATCATATTACTGTTACATGGGGATGGAGGAAGAGGGAGGTGATTATAACAACATTCAATCAACTTAATTCCTTAAGTGGATGAATTAATAAATAAGCATTTATTAAGTGTCCACTGTGTGCAAAGGCCTTAGGCATACGAGGACAAAACAGCCCCTGTTGTCAAGGAAGTTTATATTCTTTCCGGGGCAAAACAGTGTGCTCCTATCTAAGGAGTCCAAAGTAAATACAAGGTGACTGCTTGGGGGGAGGGGACCCCGGCAGCTGGAAGGAATGGTTTCGTGGGGAGCTGCCTCTCATCCATGTAGATAATCCCTTCAAAAGTACAGATCCTGGCCCCACTATGCCTTTGAGGTTCTGTGTCCGTGGAACATGGCTTCTGCAAGGTGGGGGTCCAACCAAGGGTGTGCCACAACCAACGTGACAGACTGTGATCCCAGTAAGCTCATGCTGAGATCTCTACTGTGTGGGTTTAAACCTCAGGAATGGGGAGGGGAATGCTTCAAATCGGCAGTTGGTTTAGTTTTTTGTTGATTGTCTGGACTTAAAGTATGATGAAAAGCTTGATAATGCAGATTAAACTTAAACGTCTATCCTGTGAACATTTTTTTTCCAGTTAGCTTTTAGCTATTTACCAGTATATGCCTGGGTTCCCAGAACATGCTGGGCCTTCCTCTAGATCTCCTGACATTACAAGAAAACCAGTAGAACATAAAGCTGGATGACTGGTCACCCTCTTACTTAGGCTTCTAGATTGGCTTATGTTTTCTGGTCTCGCATCTTTCTGATGTTATGCCCTGTACCGATGTGAGATTCTCCATGGTTATTCACACACTCTTGTGTCTCCTTGGCCCTTTGAAAAAAAAACTTATGGGGCAGCTAGGTGGCACAGTGGATAGAGCACCAGCCCTGAAGTCAGGAAGACCTGAGTTCAAATCTGGTCTCAGACACATAACATTCCCTAGCTGTGTGACCCTGGGCAAGTCACTTAACCTCAATTGCCTCAGCAAAAAGAAAAAAAAAAACTTATATAACTCTTTAGAAATGCTGGCATTATCCAGAGAGAGAACTATGAAGACAGGATGTGAATCAAAGTATAGTATTTTCATCTTTTTTTTCTGTCTTGTGATTTTTTTTTCTTGCACAACATGACAAATATGGAACATGGTTTTTTCAGCTTACTTTTTTTCATTTTCTAAAACATTGTCATATGCCCAGCAGAACATCAGGGGAGATTCAAAATATATAACAATTTGGAAATGTCAAAAAGAATTGCATCGGAGGGTTCAAAATAGATAACAATAAATTGAATACATGTTAAAGGATGTTTAATCTATAGTAGATTGCTTGCTGTCTTGGGAAGGGGAAAGAGACATAAGAGAAGGAGGGGAGAAACACAAAGTTTTGTAAAAATGAAATATTGAAAACTTTGTATTTGGAAAAATAAAATACTATTGAAAAATCAAGAAAAGGTATTCCACAATGAGCAGCCCTGTAGCATTACAAAGCTACTAAATATGTGTATGTAGAACATGGGGCCCAAAGACAAAAAGATATGAATTTGGTTTCTGTTTTAGTCTCTTATTAGGATGTGTGATTTTGGGCAATAGACCTCAGTTGCCTTATCTGTAAAATGAGCAGATTTGCTTAATGGCCTCTGAAATATTTCAGATCCTTGTTTCAGGAAGAAGTGTAGAATCATGAAAAGTACCAGCACAATAAGTGCCACCCAGTCTTCTTGTTCACCTCTGGTCTTAGTTCATTATTTATCTAAAGTCAGTCCAAAATATATTTACTGATGTACCAGGTTTAAGAGCCATTAGTTAGCTTAATCTGTCTACTTGGTTTTCTTCATCTCCTTGGTTCTTCCTTAATTGAAGCTTCCTGACCCTAACCTTAACCCTAACCCTGAAGTGATTATGGATGTCATTTAGGAGGTTCTGTAGAAACATTTGATATAATTAACATATGATCACCTAAAACCAAGAGTATCTGGTGGCTCCTGTGTGTGTCTGTAAGGAATCCTTCTGCCTTCTGACTCTGTTCAGGATATCCTCTGTGACAGCAGGAAACACTTTTGACCAACGTACTCCCGATTTTTTTTTTTTTTTGCCTCACTTGATACTGGCAATCAAATTGAACAAAGGAAGTTCTATTGTTTCCTTGTAGGATCCTGGTATGATTTGAACTCGAGTGTGGTAAACATTTTATCATAGAAGTTTTTAATTAGGGCAGTGTTTAGCTTAACCAAAACAAAGGTTTTAAAAAGTCAAATGACAAGAGACATCGTAGAATCTTGTATTTATGATGTCTCTCATTCAGTTGTGTGTCCGTAAATGTGTGAGCTTCTATAGAATGTGACTTGACAATGCCTGACTTGGCTTCTCCAGCACTTAGCACGGTGTCTAGCACATAATACGTAATAAATGCATATTGAGACTTCTCATTTGAAGATTCACTTTATGTTTGGAGATAGGCAAATGTGTTTTTAGGGGTAGAAAGGTAAACAGAATAGAAAGATGAGTAATTATTGATACTGTCAACTACCTTTTTTGGGGTAGTAAAATGAGTTGGGATTTTCCTAAAGTGTTTGGTATCCATTTTGTACATTTCAAGAACTGAACCCTCAGTTCCCTAACAACTGTGCCACATCTAGCATCAACCTCTTCTGTACATACTTGGTAATTCAGCTCTTTTTTCCCTTTTTCTTTTTATCATTTAACTGTGTACAGGATAACTGGGATTCACCATTCCATAATGACTTTGCAAGAAATCCTCCTTCACCACAAATGCAATTTTCTCCAAGAAACTTTAGGTAAGCCACTTCTTAATTAAAATTAAATTAAAGACTTGAAGGAAGATAGATGTATTGACAAAACTTTGGCAAAATTTTATTCTGTATCACCATTGACAAGATGGAGCTATGTGGGCTAAATGATAGGTGGATCTGGAACTAGTTAAATGACCAGACCCAGAATGTGCGATGGGTTGATATCAACTTGGAGGGGGCCTCCAGAAAAGTACTACAGGGTCTGTTTTTGGCCCTGTGCTACTCGGTGTTTTTGTTAGGGAATTGGAGGAAGGCATACATGGCAAGCTGATTACTTGTGCAAATGATATAAAGCCAGGAAGGATAGCTAATCTATTGGATGACCAAGTAAAATATCCACAAAGATTTATCCAGGGTAGAATGATGAGCTGAATGTAATAAGATGAAATTTTACAAAGATAAATGTAAAGTCTTAGACTGTTGTGTTAATAACAATCATAATTATAGTTGGCATTTATTTGCTTTGTTTTGCAAAATATATATATATATAGATATGCATATGTATCACCTGACTTGGGTACAAAAATCAATTTCACAAATATGAGATGGGGGCAGAAAATAAAAATTCATGTGGAAAAATTGGGCTTCATATTTCCGCAAATTGAATGATAATGTGATATGGCAGCCCACAAAGCAACATGATTTAAAAATGTATTAAGAAGCCCAGTGTCTAAAATGAGGAATACTGAATGAGATGATAATCCCATTGTGCTCTGCTCAGATCAAAAAAAATTTACAAAAGGGCATTCAATTCTTGGTACTACATTTTAGAAGCTGGTTGTCACATGAGTATTAAGTGTCTGAGGCCAGATTTGAACTCATGAAAAAGAATCTTCCTAATTCTAGGTCCAACACTCTATTCACTCCATCACCTAGTTGCCCACAGGTTTTGAATTATATACGCTCTTAAATTTTTTCCCTTTGGCTAACGTGATATATTGGCGTAAAGTAGTGGTACGTAGATATTGTTTCCCATAGTTCTTAAACGATAATCTGTGACCAAAATAGTTATACATACACTAGTATTTTAGTGGCTTTTTCTTTGCTTTTTTTCTTTTCAACCTCTTCCCCCACTGCCATGGAGAACCCTCAGTCATTCTGAGAATAACTAAGATCTGCAGGAGCCCTTTTTCTTTGTCTTTCTAGGAAGGGGTTGTTCCTTAATTACCACTTAGTCAAAAGAAGAATATGATTATAATAGTCTTATTGATCCTAATCTATAGCATGATGTGATTATTTTATTTTCTTCAAGCACTTGCAACTTGTTTATTCTGTTTTCCCTTCATTTCCTTTATGATTTTAGAGAAGACAACCATTATATGCATCTATCTTCAGACAATTTTTTATTTCCTGAAATGGGACCAATGGATATCCCTCTTCCAGATATGAGCATGGATCTTCCACCTGTATGTATCATTCTTTTCAATATTTTGATTATAATAGTGTGGGTGTTGTTTACACCCTGTATATAGGGCCATGGGTCTGGACAAAAGGCACTATAGATCTGACTTTGATTTCTTATCAGGTAGCTGTGGTAAATCCGTAGTGGCAAGTTAAACCCACTAAATCTTTTGACCAGATCAATTCTGTGCATGTGTGGTTATGGAAGTTATTCCTTCCTTCTCCTAAATGAGCTCAATAATGATTGGAGATACCATTCCGTGACTTTTCTGTTTCAGTTAGTAACCATTAAAACAGATTTGGGGGTCAATGGAAGTACTACATCAGAGCTTTTGGTAATGCTGTTCTCAAGGATTTATGCCATGAAACCACCTTATACGTCAGATTATCTTAGAACAAAGTTGGTTAGTATCATAGTAGCTTTGCTTACTTGAATGTTACCCAAGATTAACATACTAAATTATACTAAATTCTTGCCTTTTTATGGTAATTCTGTGAGTAGGATTATAATGCGTTTTTGGTGCATTTGTTGAATTCCACCAAATCAGTATGAGTTGGAGAACAAATGTGCATTATTGAGGAACTCTTTTAGATTTATTTAGTTTAAAAATATCAAATATGGTAAAAAGGACGTTCCATATGTTCACTGCATCCACAGCTTATAACTTTTAAGGAAACAAAACCTTAGTTATGTTTATTCAGATGAGTAATCATTTAGCATTTTCAAAACATTCAGGATGCATCTCCAGCCCACAGTCTATCCTCTAGAACATCTTGAGTTCCCCATAAGATCCTCATAAGAACTTAGAGACCATTTAATCCAACTCCCTCACGAAGGACATGCAGTCCAGAGAGGCTATGTGCCATCGCTATCCCTCACTCTCACCATGTGAACCACCTACCTTTTTTCCAATCATACAATTCTTTGAAAACATCGTTTATGAGGCAGCTAGGTGGTGCAGTGGATAGAGCACCAGTCCTGAAGTCAGGAGGACTGGAGTTCAAATCTGGTCTCAGACACTTAACATTCCCTAGCTGTGTGACCCTGGGCAAGTTACTTAACCCCAATTGCCTCAGCAAAAAAGAAAAAGAAAAGAAAAACATCCTTTACATGACTTTTTCAGAATTGCTTGTTTAATATGTTTTCAAGCCTGCTCACATATACCGTTCATCTAACCTTTTGGTTGATCTGCAACTTTATTTCCATGGAGGCTATACTGTTCCATGACTTAGTCATAAAATGCCACATGAATATTTGGTCAAGAAAAGGAGGACATTCAGATTGGCTAAAATGACAGGAAAAGTTAATGATGAATGTTGGAGGGGATGTGGGAGGGCTGGGACACTGATGCATTGTTGGTGGAGTTGTGAACGGATACAGCCATTCTGGAGAACAATTTGGAGCTACGCTCAAAAAGTTATCAAACTGTGCATACGCTTTGACCCAGCAGCATTTCTATTGGGCTTATATCCCAAAGAAATCATAAAGGAAGGAAAATGCCCCACATGTGCAAGAATGTTTGTGGCAGCCCTTTTTGTAGTGGCTAGAAACTGGAAATCGAATAGATGCCCTTCAATGGGAGAATGGCTGAATAAATTATGGTATATGAATATTATGGAATATTATTGTTCTGTAAGAAATGGCCAGCAAGATGATTTCATAGAG
>JAJPUD010033883.1:0-11124 GCA_023553655.1 Myrmecobius fasciatus
GAGATATTTCATATTTTCTTCTATTTTTTCATTTTTTTGTTTTTGTTTAACTGATTCTTGAAGTCTTATTGAGTCATTTACTTCTATTTGCACAACGTAACATTTTCATGATCTCTATTGACATTTGCTTGCATTGTGTTGCCTTTCTCTGATTCTTTTTTTTTTCTTGTAGATAGGATTTTTCTTGCATGACTTCTCAAGCATTTCAACATTATTAACATGTAGTGGACTTCCTGCCGTCTAGGGGAGGGGAGGGGATTGGGGGTAAAATTTGTAATGGAAAGCTTTGTAAAGATCGATGTTGGGGAATTACCCATATATATGTTATACAAATAAAAAGATTTTAAAAAAAAGAAATGAGACCTTTATCAGAACCATTAAATGTAAAGTTGATTTCCCAATTTGATGCTTCCCTCCTAATCTTGTCTGCATTAGTTTTATTTGTACAGAAACTTTTTAACTTAATATAATCAAAATTATCCATCTGGTCAGAACCGTTTTCTTAATCCTTTCCTTCCAGTCATTCTTGTAGATGAAAACAGCAAGTGCCATAGTAAGTGAGGAATCAAGAAAAGGATCTCTGAAATTGACTTTTCAAATTACAGCAGGCACATCCCCCGACCACATAATTCCTTGGCATCCATGTCCTAATATCTGCCTCTTGAAATTCTATACTTTTGGCAAAAATCTACTGAAATGCTCCCTCCTCTTTTTTTTACCTTCCTTCATCTCTTCTGGAAAAGTGGCTTTTCAGTTTTATATAATGATAACTGATATTATACAAAGCACTTTACATACATTACTCATTTTTACCTCACAGTATCATGCTGAGGTAAAAACTATGGTATTATCATCCCCATTGTAAGGATAATCCAAAGCACAGAGCAGACAAGTTGACTTGCCCAAGAGTATACCTAACATAATACATATGTTTAGTATACAAATATGTAATAAACAGGTCTAGTTAAACTCTTTGTCTTTTTGCTTTAAGTCCCTTCCTATATTCAGTATTAAGTAGTTGCCTCTTTTATTTCTCAAAAAAGTATGTTTCTTCTTTATGAACTTTTCTTGGAGTAATATAGCCTACCTTCCCCCCACATGCACATACCATTTTACAAATGAGAAAACTGAGGACCATTGGAGTTAATTGATTTTTTCAAAGTTACACAGTAACAATAGTAAAATTTGAATCCAGGTCCTTTGCAATACAGTTATACAAGGATAAGTCATATCTCTTTATACTATAATATGTGTTTCATGGCACAGTACTGGGTCTGGAATGAAAAAGACCTGAGTTCAAATTTAGCCTCAGATGCTTACTAGCTATGTGACTCTGAGTATGTCACTTAACCTCTGTCTTAGTTTCTGCAATCATAAGATGAGGATAATATTATCATCTACTTTCCAGGGTTGTTGTAAAGACTAAATGAGATATTTCTAAAGTGCTTAGCACTTGGTCCTTAATAAATGCTTTCTTGTTTCCTTCCTAATTTCCTTTCTTCCTTTTTCTGCCTCCATTGCATTTAATAAATATTTGATGAGCAAATGATGAACAAACAATTCCTTCTTTTACAGAAATTTATAAAGAAACATATCCAAGAGAGGGAAAGATACTAATACAAGGTCACATATTCAGTTGATATTTTAACTGGGACAAGATAGAACCTGGTTTTCCTGATGTTGCACCTATATATTCCATCTAACCTCATCCACTATATATTGACTCCCTAATTGTTAATAATGAGGTATGGTACTGCTTCTCAATCAGACACCATTATTCATAGGTCTCATCTTTGGATGTGAGAAAGGGACCTGACTACTTCAAAACATGCCATTTCCATCATGAAAGGTTGGTCCCTAATTAAATACCCATCACCATGAATGACATTACAACAGTCATAGCTGCTTTAATTACTTGTTCAAATGAATAAGGAATTGTACTCACCCAACAGGCTTTTCCCCTTGCTTAGCTTCTGAATCCTGTTCATTTCATTCTGACAAGGAAGACCTAAAATATAATTTATAAGAATCAGTTTCCAGATGGTGTGGGATATACTCGCTAATGATCGGCTTCACTTTTGACATGAAATGTAGCCAATTCCCAACACCAGGGAATGGAATTTCTCCATATGCTGGTTTGGAACAGCAAGATAAATTTGAGCCATTACTGTTACTCATTAAAAAAAAATCCTAGCACAATGTATTTGAAAATAGTATTTGAGAGCTACTTGGGTGATGAGAGTTTTTTTTTTTTTTCTGTATACCAGTATCTCCAAAAATGCCCACGGTCTAATTTACTATTGGCTAATAGACATTTCTTGACATCAGAAAGTATATAAGCTCCTAAGGTTTCTATCAGCAAGAGAAAGAGGATCAGGGTAAATTAGATGAATAAAGTTAATCCAAATACTAGATCAGTTTAATAATAGAACAATGAATCCTTTGTCTGCAACCCTTTTACTATGTCTCATATGGCAGAAAGTGTGTCCTCAGTATGGTTATCTAGCAAACTCATTAAATCCTCATGGCCTTCTAGCTGTGAAATAAGAAATTAGACACCATTATTAAGATACAGTAGAAAGCCAGAATGGCTCCTTCTATTGATAGATTCTTCAATGAATCATTTACTCAGACATTGGAATCACCTTCATGTCTCCTACCTATTGAAGGGCAAGGAACGAAACCTTCAAATTAGAGTGGAGTTTGTTGAAATATATCAGTACATAAAATATATTCACTATACATTACCCACGAGGGCTTAATTGATCTGCCTTTCTAAACAAACTGAACTCTTGGGTCCCTTAAAATTAAATTGATTCTTTTTTTCCTGAAAATCCCAAAGCACTCACCTAATATAATTTTTGGTTATGCTGCAACATTTCTTTCATGCCTTTTTCTATCTTTTGGTCGGGGACACAAAGGTTCAGAGATGTTTGGTAAATTACAGGAGGTACACACATTTTTGACAGATGAAGAAAAAAAAGTATCCCTCAGGTCTGAGGACCAACTTTTATCTTTCACCTTCTAGCCTTATTCCTCTATGTGAAAACTATTATTGTCTGATGATAAATTTTTGCTTCCCTATGAAATTTATAAAACTTGAAGTAAGCTCAGAGATTTTATAAGCTTACCTTTTTCTACCTGCACATGGAGATGAAATAGGAATGAAACAGTTAAAACTTCTCAGTTTTTATGTTCCACAAATTCACACCTGCTCTTGGATTAGTGTCATGTTATTATATCCAAATGGGAAGAAAATAATATTTTATATTTATATAATATTTTCCAAGAACGTTGGCATCTCATGTTATTTACTCTAACAATAATGCTATACTTTGAGTATAAAAGTAATTGTTGTCCTCTTTACAGATGAGTAAATAGAGACTCAGAGCCTAAATGACTTCTCTAAATTAACACAGCTATTTAGGAATAGATCAGAGCCTGATAGAGTTGCATTATAATTACAGGTTTGTTTCTTCCCCCCCCCCCCATACTATACTTAAAATATAAAGGAATTTGGAAATCAACGATACACACATTCTAGGAAGAAGGAATAAGTTCTATATTTCTACTCAATATCACACTGCCTTCTAGTTTCTTGCTTGATATATATTAAGATTTGTTTTCCTTCCAATCCCACCTCCAAGATTGTTTGACCTATGTGACTGAATTAGGCATTAGTCCAATTGTCTGGACTCTGATCCACTTCTTACCTCCTGGCTTCTGAAAGCAATAGCACCATTCATTATTTGAGAGCTTCCCATCTTTGAAAGAGTCACAAGAGTTGAAGAGGGGTTTGATGCATGGTTCATACTTGTCAAGGTAAATGGCATTGATCTCTGAATGGTCCAGCAAGAGATCATAGTTCATGTCCAGCTTGTTGAACATCCAGCCCAGGGAGTCCTTACAGATGGGCAGAATGCTGGTGTCAAACCCTAGGAGAAGAGAGAAAAAAAATTCTGGACCTGGAAAACATCTTCAGTTTCTTAAAATCAGCAAAACTTTGCCTAGGATTCAAGAGTCTTTAAAGACTATCATAATGCTGAGTATCTCTTCTCCCTGCTTCCACACTCATTTTTCTCCTCTTTTCCCACTGCCTTGCAACAAAGAACTTACCTATAATTAGAAAACCAGGTGTCCTGGTCCCTCCTTCTTGGACACAAGTTAATAGGATTACATAACTAGAGCTAGAGGGTATTTCAGACATTACTTAGTGAAACTGCTTCATGTAAGGTCCTCCAGGACACAGAAGAAGTAAACAAAGGTAAAATTTTGAGCTCATGTCTGCAGTCAGTATCCCTTATACTGCTCCAAATAGATCCATCAATACTTTCAACTTAGTAAATTCAAGGTATTGTGCTATAAGTGCTGGCAATATGAAGACACAAAACAAACAATCACCACCATCACGGAGCTTTTTAAAATTTTTAAATAAATGAGGTATAGTGTGAAAACTATTTGTTTCAAAAGTTAGAGAACAATTTCAAAAATTCTCTCTACTATCTATGTAGTCTTAAGTGATGTCCTAACCTCTTTAGGCCAAAATTTTGTTTTGTTTTTAAATGTAAAATTGATCTCTAGAGTACTTTATAGCTAGACATCCTAAGTCTATTGCTGTAAGGCCCAGGGCTTGTAGCCAGCAGGAACGCACGTGACCATCTGGGGGCCGAAAGGCTGAGCACAGGGTGTGACAGAACGCTGCTGATATGGCAGTGCTGATGCAGCAAAACACCAGGGACGGAGGACCATAGAGCCTAAGTCACGTGGTAGATGTTTTGCATATTGCACGTGATCTGCAGGCACCTGCACACGGCTTGTGGGCCGGCGCCCTATCATAGCAGGCCCACTCAGACCTGAGACCTTCGGGGTGGGACGCGATTGGTTCTCTGTGGCATGGGCGGGGAAGGACAAGAAGGATAAAAAGGAGGCTGCAGGGGAAAGAGAAGAGACTACTGCTGCTGCTGCCATAGAGGCCACCACCATTAGCTTAAGATAGGACAAGATGTAATGGTAGAACTTAATAAAGTAAGATAAGCATATTCCTGTGTCCTGTGGTGAACTGTGAAGTTTCTTTCAGTGGAGGCTGGAAGCCGGAGACGTCCGAAGCCTGTAGAGGTAAGTATATCCTACCCTTAATTGTAATGCTGGTCGTTACAAGTGGTGCCCCTGAACAGGGACTTGAAGGAGGGTAGAAGACTTCACAGTCTTGCTCACAGAGGAGCAAGAAGCCCGGGTGGATTAGTTAGAAACAATGGGTCAGTCTTTCAGTATTCCCATTGTTAGCCACAGTGACAGGGAAGTTTATGCCAAGCAGATAAAAACGTTAGTAACAAAGAAAGGAGTGAAAGTGAAAGATGAAGACTGCCATAAATTTGTAAAGTTATTGTGGACGGTATTTCCCTGGGTGGAATTTACAGGGGTAGATTGCAGCAGATGGATTGTGGTTGGTAATCAGTTAACAAGCTATGAAAAGGAGATTCCTGGGTCAGTGAGAGACCTTGACTTTATTATCTACAGCTTAGTGAAAATAGCTCTTTATGGCCCTTCGCTATCTGTAAATGTTGCTGCTAGTGTTCAGACAGGAGACTCTTTATGGGAAGATTCAAGTTCTGAAGGAGAAGGGGGAGATCGAGAAAGAAAGCATAAAAGAAAGAAAGGGAGTGGAGGGGCAGAGTTGGCAGATGTCCAGCAAGGCGCGGGTGGAGCTTACGCTGAGGGGGTGGAAGAGGCGGGGGGCAGGGCAATAGTTGCAGCAATAAGTCAGTTAACATTGGGGCCCAGGAAAAAGAACGCTGCTCTGCCATATGCGCCACTTATCCAACCTGGTCTAAAAGCAGTTCCCTCTGCTCCACCTTCTCATTATTCGGAGGTTGGATCATTCTCAGAGGCTGCATGTCGAC
The DNA here is from genome assembly GCA_023553655.1 of Myrmecobius fasciatus. Classification (NCBI taxonomy): domain Eukaryota; kingdom Metazoa; phylum Chordata; class Mammalia; order Dasyuromorphia; family Myrmecobiidae; genus Myrmecobius; species Myrmecobius fasciatus. The sequence goes on from JAJPUD010033883.1 coordinate 5,901, forward strand.
CCCGAGAGCCAGGAAAAGTGTCTGCCTCTGTACACCAAGCATTTTTAGAAGGGGAGGATGTATCCGATTGGTCTACTGCTTTTCCAGTGAATTTAACTGACCTGCAGAGAGGATATACTATGGTTCCCTTTAAGTTATTGAGGGATTTAAAAAATGCTTGTCAGAATTATGGTCCCAATTCTCCATTTGTCATACAAACACTAACGACGTTATCTAGTAGAAAAGCTTATGCTCTGGAAGACTGGGAGGCTATGTCTACAGCCTGTTTGACACCAGGACAAAAAACTATATGGCGTGCTGAATGGCACAGAGACATCACAGAGTTTATAAAGGGAGCCCAGTTGCCTCCAAGGGCCACTCCACAGGATGCCTTTGAGGCCATGACAGGCACAGGGGCTTACTCTGATCCTGATACACATAGAAATCATGATCCAGTCACTTATGCAGGAATTGCACAGTGTGCTATAAAAGCTTGGGAAAAGATAGATTCCACGGGAGTAGCTAAATCTCAACTGACTAGTGTAAAACAAGGACCTAGGGAACCCGTTGCTGATTTTATATCCCAGCTACAAGAAACAGTTGAGAGAATTGTAGGAAAAAACAATCCCGCTACCGACCTACTGTTTTGCCAGTTACTTAGAGAAGGGTTAAATAAATCTTGCAAGAGTGCAGTGTCATCCTTGCCTATGTCAGCTTCACTATCTGATATGTTAGAACGATGTAACGAGGTAGATTATGAAGCTACACAGGTTGCTATACTAGCAGATGCGCTTAATAGAAGAGAAAGGGAAAGGATGTGTTATGAATGTGGTCAAACAGGACATTTTCATAGCCAGTGTCAGAATAGTAAAGGTAAAGGCAATCCCATCTGTTATAATTGTGGAAAACCTGGACATATAGCGAAACATTGTAGACAAAAGAAACATAAGGAATATAAGGGAGGATTCCAGTCGGGAAATGGGCGGAGGGGCCCCTTGAGGGCCCCGAATGCATTTATGGTGGAGGAGAACAGCGAGCTCAATCCTCCAGATCAGTATACTCGGGAGTTTGCCCAGCTACAGAACCAAGGAGGCCAGTAAAAATGTGGGAAAATGTTTATTCAGTACAACCAATAACATTGCCACCTTTTTCCACAGTGAATGTCCCTATAGGAGATATAGATAAATCATGTCTAATAGTGGGTTGTTCTTCGCCCGATCTTTATATAGTTCATTCTACGATTATGAACCCGGGGGATCATTGTATTCCCGTCTCCAATCCACATTCTATTCCTTTAAATTTATCAAATACCTAACCTATTGCTAAGAAACAGGGTTTACAAAAGAGAAAAGAGACGTAGTTTTCACTACATTGCAGGCCCGTGAGAATGTGACCATTATATGAACTTTGTGACTTGGCTCAAGTTAACAGATTTAGATAGTGACTCCAGGAACTAGCCCCTCCTGGAACTGTTTGTGCTTGAAGGGACTTGGCTACTCCCTTCTCGCATAACTTTGTTAAAATATGTTTCAAGGACGATCTGTTTCTTGTTCTAAGCCACAACTTTTCACATCCCCATTGATACATATTCAAGGTTCATTATAGCGACCTTGCAAACTGGTGAAGCTTTAGAGCATGTTTCTAACGATTGACACTGGACCTGCTTATAGTTCTAAAGGTTTTGTCTCATTTTGTGCTGAGTTTCAAATACAACATATTACAGGTATTCCATATAATCCTATGGGTCAAGCCATAGTAGAGCGGGTAACAGGACCCTAGAATCTATACTTCAAAAACAAGAAAATGGAGAGAAGGACCCTATAGGGGTTAATCCACGTAGGAAAATAACACAAGGGCTATTAGACACCACTATCTATACCTACAACAATTTAAAATTTGACCAGGAGCATTTAACACCTGCTATGAAATTTTGGCATTCTTGGGGCTCCAATTCAAAAGAGCTTAAACGCCCTGAAGAAGAGCTAGTAAAAAATCAAAGTCAGGTTATACGGCAGACTCCAGAGGGTGTCTGGCAAGGGCCAGGTAGAATAATAACCCGTAGGCCAGGGTATGTTTTTGTCATTCCCGAAGGTGCGAAACAGGAGGATGGATCTTGGATTCCTGCTCGGTGTTTGGGTCCTGTTAGTGATGGCTCCTGTGATGATATCAAACAAGAACTGGACATTACTGACTCTAGCTCATGAACGTGTTCGTGACATAAATGGACAATGGCTTTACTAGTGAAATGTTCCCCGATCTAGAACAGAAAACATTAACAACACTAGGAGTTCTCCAGGCGTTTTTACCCAGCGATGCTCATGGGGGAAACAACAAATACCTTAAACCGAACAAACTCCAAGTGCGGCCATCGCCAGGGGCTGAAATCTGATGCCCCCTCACAAAGAACTCAGTTATAACAGGGCTGGGAAGAAAAACCAGAGAATAAGAGAGACAATTTGCAAAGAGAATCAAACTCCCATTCGAGAGTCTTTTCATTTTTCCCTCCACCAGTGGTATTATTAATCTACTGTAACTATAACTCTTTTACTTGGTTTAAGACAGTCTTGTATCATTTTGCTAAGGATTATTGGTTTAAATCTATGTAAAGAATTCTGTCTTTTATTGTGTTTGTGTGGGTGTGTGTGCGTGCGCGCGCGCTTTGTGTGTGTGTGTTGTTTTGTTACACGTGGCAGGGTATTTTTTGTCTGAAAATGTTACCTCGGATATTCAGCAACTTGCTCTGTTAGTACACGACATACGTTAATTTACTGCTAATTTTTTAATGCCTTCTACCTCCTCAAAGGACTTCATTCAATGGGTAGAACAGAAATTTTCCTGGTCATCTATTTCAGGTTTTATGTATTCCGCTGTATATTTACTGCTTGGATTTGTCTTATTCTGTTGCTTTTGTAAATGCGGTCTTTCTATGCTGATGGGCAGTCTCACTCAATTAAAAGCCTATGTCCTTCCTTTAGGCGGTCTCCCACTAAACAAGAAAAGGGAGATGTAAGGCCCAGGGCTTGTAGCCAGCAGGAACGCACGTGACCATCTGGGGGCCGAAAGGCTGAGCACAGGGTGTGACAGAACACTGCTGATATGGCAGTGCTGATACAGCAGAACACCGCAGGACAGAGGACCATAGAGCCTAAGTCACGTGATAGATGTTCTGCATATTGCACACAACCTGCAAGTACTGCACATGGCTCGCGGGCCGGTGCCCTATCATAGCAGGCCCGCTCAGACCTGAGACCTTCGGGGTGGGACACGATTGGTTTGCTGTGGCATGGGCGGGGAAGGACGAGAAGGATAAAAAGGAGGCTGCAGGGGAAAGAGAAGAGACTGCTGCTGCTGCTGCCATAGAGGCCGCCACCATTAGCTTAAGATAGGACAAAATGTAATGGTAAAACTTAATAAAGTAAGATAAGCATATCCCCCTGTCCTGTGGTGAACTGTGAAGTTTCTTCCAGTGGGGGCTGGAAGCCAGAGACGTCCGAAGCCTGTAGAGGTAAGTATATCCTACCCTTAATTGTAACGCTAGTCATTACATATTGCAATTTATGCAGTAGCCATAAGTCAAATTTTTCTAAGTCAAAACATTTCAGATGCACAAGGGAGGCACCCTGTGAGAATTTCACAGTGAACGCTTTTATAAAGGGAAGATGCTTCCTACTATCATCATGATTGATCTCGTATAAAAACTAGACATTCATATATATTGAGTTTGCTTAAAGTGGGACAACAGTTCTGTAGGGAGTACAAATGCATTTGTTGAGGCAGAGCCAAGATGGCGAACTGCAGACAGCGTTCTCTGTGAGCTTCTGAGATCTTCCCTCAGACCCAGAGAAATTGAGCCTCCGAAGTGGTTCTGGAGTGAGGGCGCCACTAAACACTTGGACTACAATGCACTTCTATCAACAATATACTTTGAAAGAACTCCGGAGGTCAGTTTTAGACAGGCAGGGGATCAAGCAGCTCCCAGTGCTCGGATGCCAGCGCTCAGATGCCAGTGCGCAGCCGGAGTGCAAGTCTGGGGCTGGGACGGACCTGAAGACTTTAGGCTGCCAAGAAGTCCCTAGGAGACGCTTGGGCCATTTTGCTCAGCTTGCGGGCAGGAGCTTTGGCAGATCTACCTTTGGTAAAGGGTGGATTGAGAACAGCTGAAAAGGTGGTCCTAGTGTGGATCTAGCTCCATCAGGCCCAGACCAGAAGTCAAATCCGAAAACTGCCACAGGGCAAATTGAAATTGCTGCTGCAGAATTCCCTGATAGTGGGACGGAGCCAAGATGGCGAACTGCGAACAGCTTTTTCTGTGAATTCCTTTGGGACCTTCCCTCAGACCCAGACAAAGTGAGCCTTCGAACTGGTTTGTGAGTAAAGGCTCCGCCAAACATTTGGACTACAATGCACTTCTATCAAAAATCTACCTTGAAAGAACTCCGGAGAAGGTTAGCCTCAGGGGAAATCGGCCGCTGGTCGCAATCAGACTTCAGCCAGAGGCGGAAGTCAGGGCTGCGATAGAGGGGCAGATTTAAGGCACCCAGGAAGCCCCTGGGAAATGCCTGGGCCACTTTGCTCTGCTTGCGGGCAGGTGCTTTGCCATATCTGCCTTTGGTAAAGGGTGGATCGAGAGCAGCTGAAAACGTGGTCCTAGTGCGAATCTAGCCGACCAGCCTCAGACTGGAAGTCAACTCGGCAAACTGCCTCAGGGCAAATACAAATTGTTGCAGTTTTCTCTGCCTTTGACCAATATCTCAACTTTAAACCATGAGCAAGAAGCAGAAGAGAGCTCTCACCATAGAAAGCTTTTACGGAGAAAAAATAGAACAGTCCCCAGATCCTGACATTATGAAAACAATCCCAGATGAAGCCACAAAGGCAGACTTAAGTTGGTCTCCCTTTCAGAAGGCTTACCTGGAAGATTGCATTAAGAATCTCAAAAGAGAGCTAGAAGAAGAATGGGGAAATAAATTGAGATCAGGGCAACAGAAATATCAAAAACTGGAAAATAGGGACTGGTGAATTGGAAAAAGAAAACAGTTCATTGAAAAACAAAATTGGTGAATTGGAAAAAATCACCAATTCACTGGAAAATAAAAATGGTGAACTGAAAAACAAAATTGGTGAATTGGAAAAAGACAACAATTCACTGAAAAACAAAATTGGTGAATTGGAAAAAGACAACAATTCACTGAAAAATAAGCAAAATGGAAAAAGAATGCATTGAATCAAGAAACTCAATTGGCCA
>JAJPUD010033885.1:0-11124 GCA_023553655.1 Myrmecobius fasciatus
TGAAACAAGGCTGCCCACTGTCACCATTGCTATTTAATATTGTATTAGAAATGTTACCTTTAGCAATAAGAGAAGAAAAAGAGATAAAAAGAATCAGAGTAGGTAATGAAGAAACCAAATTATCACTCTTTGCAGATGACATGATGGTATACTTAGAGAACCCTAGATACTCAACTAAAAAACTACTAGAAACAATTTACAACTTTAGCAAAGTGGCAGGATTCAAAATTAATCCATATAAATCATCAGCATTTTTATATATTACCAACAAAGTTCAGCAACAAGAGATACAAAAAGAAATTCCATTCCAAATAGCAGATGATAGGATAAAATATTTGGCAATCTATCTGCCAAGGAAAATTCAGAAACTATACAAACTAAACTACAAAACACTTTCCACCCAAATAAAATCAGACCTAATCAACTGGAAAAATATTAATTGCTCATGGGTAGGCAGAGTGAACATAATAAAAATGACAATACTACCCAAACTAATCCACTTATTTAGTGCCATACCAATCAAACTCCCAAGAAATTATTTTACAGATCTAGAAAAAATAGTAGCAAATTTTATTTGGAAGAACAAAAGGTCAAGGATTTCAAGGGGATTAATGAAAAAAAAGGCAGATGAAAGTGGCCTTGCTGTAGCAGATCTAAAACTATATTAGACAGCAGCGGTCATCAAAACCATTTGGTACTGGCTAAGAAATAGAGCAGTCGATAAGTGGCACAGGATAGGTTATCAGGACAACCTAGGCATTAACCTTAACAAGTGTTCTATAAACCCAAAAACCCCAACTTTTGGGATAAATACTCTCTATTTGGCAAAAACTGCTGGGAAAATTGGAAACTAGTGTGGATGAAATTAGGGCTTGACCCATACCTAACACCACATACCAAGATAAGATCTAAATGGGTTCATGATCTAGATATAAAGAGGGACTTTGTAAGCAAGTTAGAGGAACGTAATATAGTTTATCTCTCAGACCTGTGGAGATGGAATAAATTTATGTCCAAAGAAGACCTGGAACTCCTAATTGAACACCAGATGGATAATTTTGATTATATTAAGTTAAAAAGTTTCTGTACAAACAAAACAAATGCATACAACATTAGGAGGGAAGCATCAAATTGGGAAATCATCTTTACATTTAATGGTTCTGATGAGGGCCTCATTTCTAAAATATATAGAAAATTGTCTCATATATATAAGAATTCAAGCCACTCTTCAATAGATAAGTGGTCAAGGGATATGAACAGACAATTTTCAGATGATGAAATTAAAACCATCTCTAGTCATAAGAAAAGTTGTTCCAAATCACCATTGATCAGAGAAATGCAAATTAAGACAACTCTGAGGTATCAGTACACACATGTCAGATTGGCTAAAATGAAGGAAAAGATAATGATGAATGTTGGAGGGGATGTGGGAAAACTGGAACACTAATACATTGTTGGTGGAACTGTGAATGGATCCAGCCATTCTGGAGAGCAATTTGGAGCTATGCTCAAAAAGTTGTCAAACTGTGCATACCCTTTGACCCAGCAGTGTTTCTACTGGACCTATATCTCAAAGAGATCTTAGAGGAGGGAAAGTGACCCACCAGTGCAAGAATGTTTGTGGCAGCCCTTTTTGTAGTGGCTAGAAACTGGAAACTGAAGGGATGCCCATCAATTGGAGAGTGGCTGAATAAATTATGGTATATGAATGTTATGGAATATTTTTGCTCTGTAAGAAACGACCAGCAGGACGATTTCAGAGAGGCCTGGAGGGACTTGCCTGAACTGATGCTGAGTGAAATGAGCAGAACCAGGAGATCATCATATACAGCATTACAGTATTACATGATGATCAATTCTGATGGACATGACTCTCTGCAACAAAGAATTGTCTCAAACCAGTTCCAGTTGTTCACTGAAGAAAACCATATACACCCAGAGAGAGGGATATGAAATATGGACCACAACGTAACATTTTCATGATCTCTATTGACATTTGCTTGCATTGTGTTGCCTTTCTCTGATTCTTTTTTTTCTTGTAGATAGGATTTTTCTTGCATAACTTCTCAAGCATTTCAACATTATTAACGTGTAATGGACTCCCTGCCACCTAGGGGAGGGGAGGGAACTGGGGGTAAAATTTGTAATGGAAAGCTTTGTCTTATCAACGCTGGGGAACTACCCATACATATGTTATGTAAATAAAAAGCTTTAATAAAAAAAAAAAGAAAATTACCCATGCATGTATTTTACAAATAAAAAGCTTTAATTTAAAAAAAAACAAGAGAAAACAAAAAAACACCTAATTACTTCCCTAAGCTTCTCTTGAGTATTATATTTGAAAATCAAATTTTCTATTCATCTGTGGTCTTTTCAACATGAATGCTTGAAATTACTCTCATTGAATTTCTACCTTTTCCTCTCAATTATCATACTCTGTTTTGCTAGATAGGTGATTTTTTGTTGTAATCTTATCTCCATTGCTCTTCAGAATATCAAATTCCAAATCCTCTACTTCTTTAATGCAGAAACTGCTAAATCTTATGTTATCCTGACTATGATTACACTGTACTTATTGTTTTTCTGGTTGCTTGCAATATTTTCTTTTTGACTTGGGCGTTCAAGAATTTAATTATAATATTCCTGAGAGTTTTCATTTTGTGTTTTCTTTCAGAAGGTGATTGGTAGATTTTTTTCAATTTCTATTTTACCTTCTAGTTGTAGAATATCAGGACAGTTTTCTTTGATAACTTCTTGAAAGATCATGTCTATGCTTTGATTATGATTTTCAGGCAGAAAAATACATTTTAAGTTATCTCCCCTGGATCTATTTTTTCATATTAGTTGTTTTTCCAAAGAGATGTTTCATTTTTTCCTACTTTTTTATTTTTATTGTATTTAGATTTCTCATAAAATCATTAACTTCTATCTGCTCAATTCTATAATTTTCAAAGAATTATTTTTCTCAATGATCTTTTATACCTTCTTTCCCATTTGGTAAATTTTGCTTTTTAAGACATTCTTCACATTAGCTTTTTATATTTCCTTTTGCACCACTCTCAATATTCTTCCTAATTTTCCCTCTATCTCTTTTGCTTAATTTTCAATATCCCTTTTGGGCCCTTCCATCCCTCAGCTCAATTCTTATTTTCCTTGGAGATGTGGTTTGTAGGAACTTTGACTTATCTTCTTTTGAGGTGTGTTTTGATCTTCTTTGTTACCATAATTCTTTTCTACAGTCACAGTCTTATTTTGCTTGCCTGCTCATTTTCCTGGCCTATTACTCAGCTTTTAATACTTTGTTAAATTAGATTTCAGTTTCCATCCTAAATTTCAGGGATTTGATGCAAATGTTTTTAGAAATCCTTCTAGGAACCTGATCAAAACCCTTTATTCCTGCCCTGGAATTGTTAGTAGTGTCCTTGCCAATATGTAAATGGAAGAACTAATTTGCTAAGCCTTCATCATTTCTAGTATAGAGACATCCTGTGAGCTGGGGTCACTGAAAGCTGTCACTTCTATCACTGCTCATGCCAAATCCTGGTACACTGATTTCCCAAGGCCCTCTCATGGTATGGACAAACCTTTCCTGCTAACCTTCCAAACTGTCTTTGATGTCTCTGAGCTGAAAGGCCTAGAAATCACTAGTGCTGCCGCTGATTCAAGGCCCAATCTTAATTTACTGGTATTGGGCCTGGGCTGGAACAGCACTGATATGGACTGCATTAGGAATTCACATTAGAATCCCATTCTGGTGGCACAGAACTTTTATGTTGTCTTTCTAAGTTATCTTCTGCTGGGAAATTGGGTTACTCTGTCTTTTTTTGTGTGTTCTGACATCCTAAATTTTTTAGAGTCATTATTTAATGTAATTTTGAGTGGTTTGAGGGAGAGCACAGGGCATTCCTGCCTTCACTCTGTTATCTTAGCTCTGCCTGCCAAAATTTAAAGTTCTAAATAACATTTAATCTTATTTTCCTAATCTCTAAAATGAAGATAATAGCAAGTACCTCAGAAAGTTTAGAGGACAAATTGAAATGAATTATTTAAAATGCTAACCAAACCTTAAAATAATAAATATGCTTTATTTTTATTCCTATTATTTTTCATTATGTAAGTTTAGTTAGTACAACCATTTATAATTAAAGTACTAATCATCACATCAGCATTGTATTAACTGGTTGAGCATTGCACTTTAAGTAATAAGAGCTAAGTTTCCTCACCAAAAGATAAATACGATTTTCGAAGACTATAGCCTACAGAGGATACAAGAGATCATTCACACTCATATGACAATTGAATATTTGATAAAGTAACTAAGTCATCTAGATAGATTCAAGAGATTCTGAATCTGCTTAATTAATATTTTAGCTGACAATCATGTTTCTTACTCACTACTCTGTAGATCAAATTTACCTCAACAGACCAGTTAAATATATTTATAAATACCTTTAAAAAAGAAAGCACAGAATAGAGATGGTAATACTGTATTAGCTGTGATCACAGATTGTTTTAATAGGATTTAAAATTGCATAGTAGATAAGACTCTGCAAATGTCAGAATTTGCAGTTTATTTCCCTTTTACTCCATACTGTCTTTAGGCAAAATTTCTTTTAAAGTAAATGGTTCTAAAGATGGCAGAGTGAAACCAGGAAGCTGCTCAAGCTTTCCAAGTTTTCCTAGAAAATCACATGAAGCAAAGCCTCTGAATACTCTCATGGAATAAAACTACTCTCCAGTTCAAGATAGATTGGAAGAACTTCAAGAAAGGTCAGTCCCAGTAGATGAAAAAGTTACTCAGAAGGTGTCATTTGTCATTTGATAAATAAGAAAAGGATATGAACAGACAATTTTCAGAAGAAGAAATTAAAGCCATTTAAAGTCATATTAAAAATGTTCCAAATTACTATTGCTTAGAGAAATGCAAATTAATACATCATGCATCTCACAGATTAGCTAAGATGACAGATAGAAAATTATAATGTAACATTATTATTATTCTATAAAAATGATAAACAACCTGATTTTAGAAAGGCCTAGAAAGTTTTACACAACTGTGGTGAACAAAAAAGGAGAACCAGAGTAACTGTAAAACTATGCCATGATCAACGAGGAAAGACTTTGTATTTCTCAGCAGTTCAATAGTCTAAGGCAATACTCATAAACTTTGGCTGGAAAGCACCCTCTTCATTCAGAGATAAAACTATAGAATTTAGCACATGTTATGCTTATTTATTTTCTTTTTCTGTGTTTTTCTCTTTTATGATTTTCACTTGATCTTATTTTTCTGTTTCAACATGATTCACAAAAATGTTTAAAAAAAGAATGTACACATATAACTAGGGAAAAGTGCATAAATAAATAAATAAATAAAAGTAACTTAAAAAAACAGAAAAAAATGATTATTATCTTTATGATCAGAGCAAGTCACTTTTCTGCATCTCGGTTCCTCATCCGTAAAATATTGGAGTTGGTCTAAAAGACTGAAAAACAAAAACTCTCCCTCCTCTAAGTCCTATAATGTTAAATGTTGCTTTCCATATAGATAAAATTACCCAGAAAATAACAGCAATTTACCTTATGCTTAGTATGTTGTTTAGACACAGTTATTATCAATTCATGAAATTAAGAACACCTTCTGACATTGCAGCATGAGGTATTGTAGTAATATTTGGGTTTTTTAATATTTATTTATTTTTATTAAAGTTTTTTTTTTTTTGCAAAACATATGCATAGGTAATTTTTCAACATTGACCCTTGCAAAGTTTTCTGGTTTATTTGCAAAACTGGGGGAAAAAAACTTTACAGCCAGTGTTGCTGATAAATGTCTCATTTCTAAAATATGCCAGTTTTGCATTTTCCTTTGAATCTTGATTCTGTTAGTTTTATTTGTGTAAAAACTTTTTAATTTAATGTAATCACAATTGTCCATTTTGCCTTTCATAATGTCCTCTAGTTCTGATTTGGTCATTAATTCATCCCTTCTACAAAGACCTGATATGTAAATTATCCCTTGCTCTCCTAAAGTGTTTATGGTATCCTCCATTCTACCCACATCATGTACCCATTTTGATCTTCTTTTGGGATGGGGTATGAGATGTAGGTCTATGCTAAGTGTCTAACATTATTTTCCAGGTTTTCTAGCAACTTTTGTCAAATAGTGAGTTCTTATTACAGAAACTAGAGTTTGGGGGTTTATCAAATACTAGATTACTATAGGCCTTGATTATGTCATCCATATGTAATCTATTCCATTGATCCACAACTCTCTTTCTTAGCCAGTACTATGTGGTTTTGATGACTGCTGCTTTATAGTGTAGTTTAAGTTTAAGTAACTGCTAAGCCACCATCCTTCGTATTTTTTCGCATTAATTTCCTTGATATTCTTGACCTTTGCTTCTTCCAGGTGAATTTTGTTATTATGTTTTCTAGATGTACAAAATATGTTTGGCATTTTGATTGGTATAGTAGTGAACAAGTAGACCAATCATTTTATTATATTAGCTCAGCCTACCCATGAACAATATTATATTTCTGGCTTTATTTGCACAAGAAGTATTTGTAATTTTGTTCATATAGTTCTTGGGCTAACAGTCTCTTTCTTAATGTGTCATGTATCTATCTAAAATCAGCCAAAGTTTTTGTATGTTTGGTTTTGCTTTTCAGCTAATAGGATAAAGGAAGAAGCAACTGCAATAATTTATTTAATTTATTTGATTTTTCATAGAACATAAAATTATAACCTTAGAGCTTGACAGGTTAATGGTCATCTCCCTAATGTTTTTGACAAAGAAACTGAAGCATAGAGAGGTTATATGAATTACTCAAGAGACACAGAAGAATAGTTATTATTTTTCATCCTTCCTTCTCAGAGATGATCAATAACATTAATGGGTGGTTTCTTGACTTGCATTTGAATTCGATTTAAATGAGGCAGAGTTTTGCAATGTTGTCTACTTCATTCTCTCTTCCAGAGTTATTGTGGTCCAGCAGAAAGACAAAATTCAAGATGATTCATGGTGTCCCAGAATGCAATGGATGATCTTGGCCCTTCAAAATTAAGGTCTTTCCTTGCTCTAAGGTATTTTTTTTTTGCAGAGCAGTGACCACAAAAGAGTTATGAATATAGGAGCAATGATTTAAATTTAGGTCCTCTGCCTCAAAACCTTGCACTATTTCCCATGCCCCATAGAATGAACACAACAGAGACTAAAATAAAAGCATTACAATATTTAAATATTCTACTGTAAAACAATTCAATGGTACTATGTATTTTACAAGCCTTTGTTTGGCTTCATATATGCATACCCACAGTATCACTTCCTGACCTTCCAAGCAATAAATGGATTAGTGGAAAGAACTTAGTTGATTTATTTCAATGAATATTTACATTTAGGTTAATTTTGTGTTTTGTGCTATTTCTCTTATTTTAGGCATTTTGATAGCTTTATAAGGAATTTTTATTGCATGGATTTAAGAACTAAAAATGTGTAATAAATAGATAATCAGTATAACCTTTCTTTATCCTTATTTTCATGTTTCTGTTAACCATTGTTACCAAAGTAGACATACTCAATTTAATAGCCTTGGGATTTTTTTAAAAAATCACTAATCTGTATAATGTGGACCTTTTGAAATATATACGAAAATTTTTATACTAAATCTAGGTCATAAAATCTGCAGATTCCTGTGAACAAATACTGGTTACTTATTCCTGCAGAGGGAATGGGTATAGTGATATTTTTGAAACCACCCCTAGGTACACAGATTGAAATAGCTTCATCTTTATTTTTGAAAATGTACAACTGTTGTTTTTGTCCCCTGTTGGAGCTCTATCATTGCCCAGTTGATACTGAATCAGAAATAGATGCCAGTGGGCTAAACTATTATTCTGCTTATAGCTACAGCTGCAGCTGTGCCATCCTGTCTCTGGAAAATTTATTCTTGGAAATGCAACATGTGCATATCTTTGGAAAGGTAAGTATTCTCTGTAGCTTTCTTGAAAATCTAAAGCAAACCATTGACACCTAGAGTCCTATGAACCAAATAGTGTAACTTTCTTTCTGGATTACATTAGTCTCACTAACAACTTAAAACATTATGGCAATATTCTAGCTCACTGATAGCTTCTGATATTTTGGTAGCCAATTTTCCTCCCCTGAATGATAATAGCATTGCTGGTTTAGCTCAATTCCCTCTTTTCTATGATCTCATTTTGATATTACTAAAATGTTGAAAAATCAGTGCTTGTTAACTAAATCCATACATGAATATAGAAGAATATATAACTAGGTGGAAAGGTGGAAAGGAGGAAAATTATAAACCTCTAATTATATTAAAATAAATCAATAAGCAATATTTATCAAGCATTTAAAAGAAATATAAAGAGATGAAATCAAGTTATCACTACATCCAACTATTCATTAAAGATTGTTTGCTTTCAATGTAATATGAACAAATTTCAGATATGAGCATAACATACATCATGTTGTCCTCACAGATGGCATTTCACAATAATGTGTAGGTGTGTTATAACTGAGCCTCACACTCTTGTTCAATTTGGCAGAGATTCATTAAGCATCTACTATTAAGGATACAAACAAAACTAAGCAAAAAAGGAAATGTCTCTGCCCAAAAGAACATATTTCAGTCTCTCATAATAATGATGAACAAGGAGTGTCCAAGAGTAGAATTTATTTAATCCAATGAAAAAGTCTCAGCAGAATTTATCTACCTATATAATCTGTTTATCATTTACCCCATTTATATATTCCCAGGAAAGAATGTGTATATTCCCCTATATAGCTCTGACAAAGTAACATGTGTTTAGTTCTTTAAAGAATAAAAAGTTGCGGAAAATTCTGGGAAGATGGGGGAGTGGGTAAGAAAATTTCAAGTGCTCCAGATTTTCCCAACAAACAAAACAAATTTGTTCCTTTGGGTAAATATGGACTGGTGAAAAACAAAGAAAACTTGGGGCAGAACAGGGGTCCTCCTGCAACAATCCTAGAAGACCTCAAGAAAGTCCCCAGACCAGGCATTAACCAATGTGAAGTGCAAACACTTCCACAGAAACAGCAAATAGAACCCACTGGGGTGAGGTGGGTTTGGTTGGAGCCTCAACAGGAACCACAGGAACTTTTACCTTCAGGACACCTTGGGAAATCGGGGGCTTGAGTCTGAGAGAATCTCGGCTGATTAAGGACACCAGGTCTTTTGTTGAGACAAGGCCCTGGGTGAGAAGGAACCATAACAAAATTGAATGGAAAAAATAGATATTAAACAAACTTGCAAATTTTCAGAAGGTTTGTTCAACCAACACCGAACTTAATAAAAAATTTAACCTATTAGATCCAATATCAAAGATTAATTTCAAGAAACTCAACATGGACAATGTGTTTATGTGTTGTGCATGGAAATGAATAATACATATTTAAGATTGACACTAATTGGATAGCTCACAAGGAAGACTGGGGCAAAGTTGAATATGATATAATTGGTAAAAAGCATTACTATCTAGGAAAAGATCCAAATAGTAATTATGTTATACAAATGAGGTGCAGCAAAAAAACCAGTACAGAAATATAGTGGGGAAGGGTGGTAGTTGGGAAAACCATCTCATATTGGGAATGACTTAAGTAGGAAAAATTATACATACATATATATATACATCTATATGTATACATACATATATATATATGCATGTATGTGGGCATATGTATATATAAAAGGAAGGGTTTAGCATCCTCCAACATCTATAAAGAAGAAGAAGGAGGGAATAGGATAAGGTGGGGGTATAGAAGAATGTGTAGATTTGGGAAATGAGAAATGGGAAAAGGTGTATAGATTAATGGGAAAAAGATGAAGAGGGAAGGAAGAAATGGCAGACAAGATAAGTGAGGGATCCATGGGTGGGAGGATGTTAAGTAATAGCTAAAAAATATAAGGAGCATGTAAAAGTATAAGAGTAAGAAGATAATAGGGAATAAGACATATGCACAAACATTACAACAATGATCATAAGTAGAATTCATTAGAAAAAATGTAGGACATCTGTCAGACTGGCTAAAATGACAGGAAAAGATAATGATGAATGTTGGAGGGCACGTGGGAAGGCTGGGACATTGATTCATTGTTGGTGGAACTGTGAACAGATCCAACCATTCTCGAGAGTAATTTGGAGCTATGCTCAAAACTGTACATACCCTTTGACCCAGAAGCATTTCTATTGGGCTTATATCCCAAAGAGATCTTAAAGGAAAAAAAGGAACCCACATGTGCAAGAATGTTTGTGGCAGCCCTTTCTGTAGTGCCTAGAAACTGGAAACTAAATGGATGCCCTTTAATTGAAGAATTACTGAATAAATTATGGCATATTAATATTATGGAATATTATTGTTCTGTAAGAAACGACCAGCAGGATGATTTCAGAGAGGCCTGGAGAGACTTACATGAACTGATGCTGAGCAAAATGAGCAGAACCAGGAGATCATTATACACAGCAACAACAATACTATATGACGATCAACTCTGATGGACATGGCTCTCTTCAACAAGGAAATGTTTCAAACCACTTCCAATTGTTCACTGAAGAAAGCCATATACACCCAGAGAGAGGGATGTGAAATGCGCACCACAACATAACATTTTCATGCTCCCTATTGATGTTTGCTTGCATTGTGTTTCCTTTATCTGTTTTTTCTTTCTTGTAGATAGGATTTTTCTTGCACAACAATGATGTTTTGAAATATGTATACATATATTCGATTTTTCAAGTGTTTTCACATAATTAACATGTAGTGGATATCCTGCCATCTAGGGGAGGGGTAGGGAGCAGAGACGAAAAATTTGTAACAAAAAGCTTTGTAAGGGTTAATTTTGAAGAATTACCCATACATATGTTTTGCAAATAAAAAAATAAAAAAATTATAAAAAAAAAAAGAAAAAATATAGGACTAGCAAGCACTGACCCTAGACAAACTCAAAGATTCAGTAAAGAAAGATATTTACATTATATGTCAATCCTATTAAAATTGTTTTAGATGCATTTTATATGGATAAATGCATATTGTATGTGTATATGTGTGTGCATGTTTGTGTGTATCTGTGCTTTTTTTTCATTCA
>JAJPUD010033886.1:0-11123 GCA_023553655.1 Myrmecobius fasciatus
AATATTCACAGAAAGCATTAAAATGCTATGTTGGGGTCCACACTCAGTTGCCTCAGGCCTCTCTCTGGATGTATATGACTATCTTCATTGCTGAACAATAGGAACTGGTTTGAATCACATCATTGTTGAAGAGAACCATGTCCATTAGAATTGATCATCGTATACTCTGGTTGCTGTGTATAATGTTCTCCTAGTTCTACTGATTTCACTCAGCATCAGTTCATGCAAGTCTCTCCAGGCCTCTCTGAAATCCTCCTGTTGGTCGTTTCTTACCGAACAATAATATTCCATAACATTCATATACCATAATTTATTCAGCCATTCTCCAATTGATGGACATCCTTTCAATTTCCAGTTTCTTGCCACTATAAAAAGAGCTGCCACAAACATTTTTGCACATGTGGGTCCCTTTCCCTCCTTTAAAATCTCTTTGAGATATAGGCCCAGTAGAAAGACTGCTGGGTCAAATGGTATGCACAGTTTGATAACTTTTTGAGCATAGTTCCAAATTGCTCTCCACAATGGTTGGATCCGTTCACAATTCCACCAACAATGTATCAGTGTCCCAGTTTTCCCACATCCCCTCCAACAGTTATCATTATCATTTCCTGTCATTTTAACCAATCTGACAGGTGTGTAGTGGTATCTCAGAGTTGTCTTAATTGGCATTTCTCTGATCAATAGTGATTTAGAGCACCTTTTCATGTGACTAGAAATAGTTTCAATTTCTTCGTCTGAAAATTGTCTGTTCATATCTTTTGACCATTTATCTATTGGAGAATGGCTTGAATTCTTATATATTTGAGTCAATTCTCTATATATTTTAGAAATGAGGCCTTTATCAGAACCTTTGGATGTAAAAATATTTTCCCAGTTTACTGCTACCCTTCTAATCTTGTCTGCATTCATTTTGTTTGTACAAAAACTTTTTAACTTGATATAGTCAAACTTATCTATTTTGTGATTAATGATGACCTCTAGTTCTTCTTTGGTCACAAATTCCTTCCTCCTCCACAGGTCTGAGAGGTAAGCCATCCTACATTGTTCTAATTTGTTTATAATATCATTCTTTATGCCTAGATCATGAATCCATTTTGATCTTATCTTGGTATATGGTGTTAGTGTGGGTCAATGCCTAATTTCTTCCAGACTAGTTTCCAATTATCCCAGCAGTTTTTGTCAAGTAGTGAGTTTTTATCCCCAAAACTGGGGTCTTTGGGTTTATCAAACACTAGATTACTATTGTCATTGAGTATTTTGTCCTGTGAACCCAACCTATTCCCCTGTTCCACTACTCTATTTCTTATCCAGTACCAAATGGTTTTAGTGACCACTGCTTTATAATATAGTTTATAAATAAACTACCCATACATATGTTATACAAATAAAAAGGTTTAATAAAAAATAAATAAGTAAATAAATAAAAAGACTGAGAAAAAAAATAGTTTCAATTTCATCATCTGAAAATAGTCTGTTCCTATCCTTTGACCATTTATCAATTGGAGAATGGCTTGAATTCTTATAAATATGAGGTAATTCTCTATATATCTTAGAGATGAGATCTTTATCAGAACCCTTAAATGTAAAGATGATTTCCCAATTTATTGCTTCCCTCCTAATCTTGTCTGCATTAGTTTTGTTTGTACAGAAACTTTTTAACTTAATATAATCAAAATTATCTATCTCGTGTTCAATTAGGAGTTCCAGATCTTCTTTGCACATAAATTTATTCCATCTCCACAGGTCTGAGAGGTAAACTATCCTATGTTGCTCTAATTTGATTATAATATCACTCTTTATATCTGGATCATGAACCCATTTAGATCTTATCTTGGTGTGTGCTGTTAGGTGTGGGTCCAGCCTTAATTCCTTCCACACTAATTTCCAATTTTCTCAGCAGTTTTTGCCGAATAATGAGTACCTATCCCAAAAGCTGGGGTCTTTGGGTTTATCAAACACTAAATTGCTAACATTATTACCTAGCTTGTCCTGATATCCTATCCTATGCCACTGATCGACTGCTCTATTTCTCAGGCAGTACCAAATGGTTTTGATGACCGCTGCTTTATAATATAGTTTTAGATCTGGTACAGCAAGGTCACCTTCATCTGTCTTTTTTTTTTCATTAATTCCCTTGAAATTCTTGACCTTTTGTTCTTCCAAAGGAATGTTGCTACTATTTTTTCTAGATCTGTAAAATAATTTCTTAGGAGTTTGATTGGTATGGCACTAAATAAGTAAATTAGTTTGGGTAGTATTGTCATTTTTATTATATTCGCTCGGCCTACCCATGAGTACTTAATGTTTTTCCAATTGACTAGGTCTGATTTTATTTGTGGGGAAAGTGTTTTGTAGTTTAGTTCATACAGTTTCTGACTTTCCCTTGGCAGATAGATTCCCAAATATTTTATACTATCAACAGTTAATTTGAATGGAATTTCTTTTTGTATCTCTTGCTACTGAACTTTATTGGTAATATATAAAAATGCTGATGATTTATGTGGATTTATTTTGTATCCTGCAACTTTGCTAAAGTTGTGAATTGTTTCTAGTTATTTTTTAGTTGAGTATTTAGGGTTCTCTATGTGTATCATCATGTCATCTGCAAAGAGTGATGATTTGGTTTCCTCATTACGCACTCTAATTCCTTTAATCTCTTTTTCTTCTCTTACTGCCAAAGCTAACATTTCTAATACAACATTAAATAGTAATGGTGACAGAGGGCAGCCTTGTTTCACTCCTGATCTTACTGAGAATGGTTCTAGTTTGTCTCCATTACATATGATGCTTACTGATGGTTTTAAGTAGATTCTACTAATCATTTTAAGGAAAAGCCCATTTATTCCTATAACCTCTAGTGTTTTTAATTGGAATGGGTGTTGGATTTTATCAAATGCTTTTTCTGCATCTATGGAGATAATCAAATGGTTTTTGTTAGTTTGTTTATTAATATAATTGATAATGCTGATAGTTTTCCTGATATTGAACCCTCCCTGCATTCCTGGTATAAATCCTACTTGGTTAAGATGTATTATCCTGGAGATAACTTTCTGTAATCTTGTTGCTAAAATCTTATTTAAAATTTTTGCATCAATATTCATTAGGGAAATGGGTCTATAGTTTTCTTTCTCAGTTTTTAC
This sequence comes from Myrmecobius fasciatus, assembly GCA_023553655.1. Lineage (NCBI taxonomy): Eukaryota > Metazoa > Chordata > Mammalia > Dasyuromorphia > Myrmecobiidae > Myrmecobius > Myrmecobius fasciatus. The sequence goes on from JAJPUD010033886.1 coordinate 3,141, forward strand.
CCTACCTGGTTTAGCTATCAGCACCATATCTGTATCATAGAAGGAATTTGATAGTATACCTTCTGTCCCTATTTTTTCAAATAGTTTGTCTAGTATTGGAATTAATTGTTCTTTGAATGTTTGGTAAAATTCACATGTAAAACCATCTGGCCCTGGACATTTTTCCTTAGGGAGTTGATTTATAGCTTGTTCTATTTCTTTTTCTAAAATGGGGCTATTTAAATAATATATTTCCTCTTCTGTTAACCTGGGCAATCTATATTTTTGTAGCTATTCCTCCATTTCATTTAGATTACCAAATTTATTGGCATAAAGTTGGGCAAAGAAACTCCTAATTATTACTCTAACTTCCTCTTCATTGGAGGAAAGTTCTCCCTTATCATTTTTGAGAATAACAATTTGATTTTCCTCTTCCCTTTTTCTAATCAAATTAACTAAAGGCTTATCTATTTTGTTGGTTTTTTCATAAAACCAATATTTATTAATTCAATAGTTTTCTTATTTTCAATCTTATTAACCTCACCTTTTATTTTCAGAATTTCCAATTTGGTATTTAATTGAGGGTTTTTAATTTGCTCTTTTTCTAGTTTTTTTTTTTAATTGTAACCATAATTCATTGATCTTCTCTTTCTCTATTTTATGCAAATAAGCACCTAGAGGTACAAAGTTACCCCTTATAACCGCTTTGGCCATATCCCACAAATTTTGGTATGTTGTCTCATTATTGTCGTTCTCTTGGATGAAATTATTGATTTTGTCTATAATTTGTTCTTTCACCCATTCATTCTTCAGGATTAGATTACTTAATTTCCAATTAACATTTGGTCTATTTTCTGGTCTATTTTCCAGTTTTTCACATCTCTTTTGCAGGGCAATATTTCCTTCTTGCACTGATCTCAATTTATTTCCCCAATCTTCTTCTAGCTCTCTTTTGAGTGTCTTCATGCAATCTTCAAGGTAAGCCTTCTGAAAGGGAGACCAGCTTAAGTCCACCTTCATGGCTTTATCTGGGATTGTTTTCAGAATCTCAGGATCTGGGGACCTCTCTAGTTTCTCTCCGTAAAAACTGTCTATGGTGAGAGCTCTCTTCTTCTTGCTCATAATTTTCAGCTGAGGTATCAGTCACCAGAAGGGAGTTCTGCAGCAGCAATTTCAATTTGCCCTGGGGCAATTTTCTGAGTTGACTTCTGGTCTGGGGCTGATCTTTCTAGATCCCCACTAAGACCACACTTTCAGCTGCTCTCAATCCACCCTTTACCAAAGCACCTGCCCGCAAGCAGAGCAATGTGGCCCAAGCGTCTCCCAGGGACTTCCTGGCAGCCTAACATCTTCTGGTACTTCCCAGCCCCGGACTTGCACCCCGGCTGCATACTGGTGTCTGAGCACTGGTAGCTGCTCGATCCCCTGCCCATCTAAAACTGACCTCAGAAGTTCTTTCAAAGCAGATATTTGATAGAAGTACGTTGTAGTCCAAGTGTTTGGTGGAGCCCTCACTCCAGAACCAATTCGGAGGCTCAATTTGTCTGGGTCTGAGGGAAGGTCTCAGGAGTTCACAAAGGACGCTGTCTGCAGTTTGCCATTTTGGCTCCGCCCTGCCCTCTGATTCTTAACTAGCTGTGTGACCTTGTGCAAGTCATTTAAATTCTGTATCCCTCAGTTTTGAGAACTACATGATTCTGGTTATATATGTCTCCCAGGGTTGTTTGCTTCAAATGAGATATTTTCCAATTACTTATTATAATAACTAGTTTATGTATAATATGTGTTTAATAAATGATATATATAGCCTGTCATTCTTATGTTCTATTAAGGGAGAGACTATGAATTCTTTGAAAATAGAGACTTTAAAAAATGTGCTATATTTGATATTCCTAGCATAGTATCTGAAACAGAATAAGCACTTAATACTATTGATTAGTTCTAGTGATTGAAGTATAAAAAGCATAAACAAAAGGTTTATCTGTACACTACTTATGTAACATACACTATCCATCAAATTACTACAAATACAACAAAAATAAGTATTTAATTCAATCTGGAAAACATTAATTTATTGTTATTAATAAATCTATCTTAGAAATATTTTTTCCTAACATTCCCTTTTTGTCATGTAAACATATCTCTTTTCATATAGTTTATATAGATTACACTTTCATTAGTTTTTTGATATGCCTTTTCACAGGTTATGCTACAAAAGGATTGTTTTCTCTTCCCCTTTGCATTTTTCCAGTCTCAGTGAATAAAACACCCCTCCTTTTTTCTATGATCCAGCCAAAATCTCCCCTAACACGATACTATCAGTTACCATCTATATAAAGAGAGAAAAGATATAGAAAAGAAAAAGAGGGAGACACTATAAGATAGAGACAGAAAAAAACAGAGATGAAGGCAGAAAGAAAGGGAGAGAAACTTAGAAAGAGAAACATAACAAGATATAGACATAGAGACTAAAAGATACCCAGAGACCAATAGGGAGGCAAAGAGAGGCAAAGAAAGAGACAGAGACAAATGGAATAGAGACAGGGAGAGAGAGGCAGAGAGAGAAAATCAGAGAGAATATTTGCAGGACAACAAAAAGGTATTTGTAAAGATACTTCTAGGAGAGTCATACAAATAGTAAATATTCACTGTTTGCCAAATTAATTAAACACCATTAAAAAAAAACCTATTAGTAGCAGCCTAATGAAACACCAATGACATGGTTACCCCTCTAAAGGTATTTATAAAGGTTTATTTATAATTATATATATATGTATTTATAATTATATTTACATATCATCTATATAATAAATCTATACATATTTATAATTATAAAATTATAATTTCTTCTACTGGGGAGGGTAATATGAAGAAACATAATTTTTAAGAATTAAATAATACAAGTGTATTTCGGTACAAAAATGTGAAGATATAGGCATATATGCATATATACGCATTTATATATGTATACATGCACACATTTAAGTGTATATGGACACTATGTATGCATATGCATACATGTGTATATATATGTACCTATGCAAGTACACAGTTATTGCGTAATCTGTAGATATCTTTTCCTGCCCTGATCTAAAAGCATTATTCAACTTCTCAGTTTCTGATTTCTGAATATAAAATTTGTTTAGCAGTCAAAGTGATACCCTTATTTCAAACAAAGTCACTGGACAGCATTAAATTCAAACAACTGAAAGTAATAACTAAAGCTCAAATTTGTCTCTATGGCAACACATTCAAACTTAAGTATCTCTCTAATGTTGTAATAGAAAAGTCAAGTAGAGGTTTTTCTTCGTTATTCTTCAATTTATCCAGTGATTGACAGCTTACCAACCACATCTACTTTTATACTACATGCGATTTTGTTAAATTTGAAGTTAGATTAAGGAATTAAGAAGGTAGAAATTTTGAGTAACTTGTATTGCAGAATTACCCTGGAGTTTATTCATCCAAAGGAAAAGAATCATTATATTTTTCTTTCTGTGAAGGCTGATAGCTTGTGGTATTTCACAATACAATATATGATAAAAAATTTGTATTAAATGACTAGAATAATTTATTCCCTAGAAACAGAGATACCAAACTAATACTTCATTGAATAAAGTAGATAAACACCTTTTGATGCATTTGGCTTTCCCCAGTAACATTAGTTCTCAAGTTGATTTAGGATGATGATTTCTTTTTCTTTTTTTTTTTATTAAATCTTTTTATTTTCAAAACATATGTATGGATAATTTTCTTTTCTTTTCTTTTTTTTTGGTTTTCTGGAACTGTTTCCCTATTTTTATTCTTTTTAATTTTTTTATTAAAGCTTTTTATTTGCAAAATATATGTATGGGTAATTCTTTCACATTAACCCTTACAAAGCTTTCTGTTACAAATTTTCTCATCTAGTCCCCACCCATCTCCTAGATGGCAGGAAGTCCACTACATGTTAATTAGGTTTAAATACTTGACAAATAGAATATATGTATACATATTCCCACATATCTTGCTGTGCAAGAAAATTCGTACCTATAAGAAAAAAAATCTGAGGAAGGAAACACAATGCAAGCAAATATGAATAGAGCATGAAAATGTTATGATGTGGTCCACATTTTATATCCGTCTCTCTGGGTGTATATGGCTTTCTTCACTAAACAATTATAACTGGTTTGAAACATTTCATTGTTGAAGAGAGTCATGTCCATCAGAATTAATCATCATATAGTCTTGTTGTTGCCATGTGTAATGATCTCCTTGTTCTGCTTATTTCACTCAGCATCAATTCATGCAAGACTTTCCAGCCTTCTCTGAAATCATCGTGCTGGTCATTTCTTATAGAACAATAATATTCCATAACATTCATATACCATAATTTATTCAGCCATTCTCCAATTGATGGGCACCCAATCAGTTTCCTGTTTACTACAAAAAGAGCTGCCACAAACATTCTTGCACATGAGGGTTCCTTTCCTTCCTTTAAGTTCGCTTTGGGATATAAGCCCAATAGAAACACTGCCAGGTCAAAGGGTATGCACAGTTTGAAAACTTTTTGAGCATAGTTCCAAACTGCACTCGAGAATGGTTGCATTCGTTCACAACACCACCAACAATGTATCAGTGTCCCAGTTTTTCCCCATCCTCTCCAACATTTATCATTATAATTTCCTGTCAATTTACCCAATCTGACAGGTGTGTAGTGATACCACAGAATTGTATTAATTTGATTTTTTTCTGATCAATAGTGATTTAGAGCACCTTTTCATATGACTAGAAGTGGTTTTAATTTCATCAACTGAAAATTGTCTGTTCATATCCTTTGACCATTTACCAATTGGAGAATGGCTTGAATTCTTATAAATATGAGACAGTTCTCTATATATTTTACAAATAAGGTCTTTATCGGAACCCTTAAATGTAATGATCATTTCCCAATTTGTTGCTTCCCTCCGAATCTTGTCTACATTAGTTTTGTTTGTACAGAAATTTTTTAACTTAATATAATCAAAATTATCTATCTGGTGTTCAATTAAGAGTTCCAGATCTTCTTTGGACATAAATTTATTCCATCTCCACAGGTGTGAGAGGTAAATTATACTACATTCCTCTAATTTGTTTGCAGTATCACTCTTTCAATTAAGAGTTCCAGTTCTTCTTTGGACACAAATTTATTCCATCTCCACAGGTCTGAGAGGTAAACTATATTATGTTCCTCTAATTTGCTTATAATATCACTCTTTATATCTAAATCATGAACCCATTTAGATCTTATCTTGGTATGTGGTGTTAGGTGTGGGTCAAACCCTAATTTCTTCCACACTAGTTTCCAATTTCCCCAGCAGTTTTTCTCTAATAGTGAGTACTTATCCAAAAACTGGGGTCTTTGGGTTTATAAAATACTAAACTGATAAAGTTATTGCTTATTTTGTCCTATGATCCTATCCTATATCTTGGCTGCTCTTTTTCTTAGCCAGTACTAAATGGTTTTGATGACCGCTGTTTTATAATATAGTTTTAGATCTGGTACAGCAAATCCACCATGATCAGCCTTTTTTTTTTCATTAATTCCCTTGAAATTCTTGGCCTTTTGTTCTTCCAAATGAACTTTGTTACTATTTTTTTCTAGATCTGTAAAATAATTTCTTGGGAGTTTCATTGGTATGGCCCTGAATAAGTAAATTAGTTAGGGTATTATTGTCATTTTTATTTTATTCTCTCCGCCTACCCATGAGCACATGCTGTTTTTCCAGTTGTCTAAGTCTGACTTTATTTGGGTGGAAAGTGTTTTAGAGTTTAGTTTGTATACTCCCTGACTTTTCCTTGGCAGATAGATTCCCAAATATTTTATACTATCAACAGTTATTTTGAATGGAATTTCTTTTTGTATCACTTGCTGCTGAACTATTTGGGTAATATATAAAAATGCTGGCGATTTATTATATATCCTGTAACTTTGCTAAAGTTGTGACTTGTTTCTAGTAGTTTTTTAGTCGTTTCTAGGGTTCTCTAAGTATACCATCATGTCATCTGCAAAGAGTGATAATTTGGTTTCTTCATTACCTACTCTACTTTCTTTTATCTCTTTTTCTTCTCTTACTGCCAAAGCTAACATTTCTAATACAATATCAAATAGTAATGGTGACAGACGGCAGTCTTGTTTCACTCCTGATCTTATAGTAGGAATAGGTGTTGGATTTTATCAAAGGCTGTTTCTGAATCTACTGAGATAATCATATAATTTTTGTTAGTTTCATTATTAATATAATTAATTATGCTGATAGTTTTCCTAATATTGTACCAGCCCTGCATTTCTGGTATAAATCCTACTTGTTCATAGTGTAATATCCTGGGGATGACTTTCTGTAATCTCATTGCTAATTTATTATTGAAAATTTTTGCATCAATACCCATTAGGGAAATTGGTCTATAGTTCTCTTTCTCTGTTTTCACCCTACCTGGTTCAACTATAAGCATCATATCGGTCTCATAGAAGGAATTTGGTAGTACACGTTCTTTTCCTATTTTTCTTTTTCTTTCTCTCTTTTTTTATTAAAGCTTTTTATTTGTATAGTATATGTATGGGTAGTTCCCCAGCATTGATCTTTACAAAGCTTTCCATTACAAATTTTACCCCCAGTCCCTTCCCCTCCCCTAGATGGCAGGAAGTCCACTATATGTTAATAATGTTGAAATACTTGACAAGTTATGAAAGAAAAATCCTATCTACAAGAAAAAAAAAGAAAATCAGAGAAAGGCAACATAATGCAAGGAAATATCAATAGAGATCATGAAAATGTTACATTGTGCTCCATATTTCATATCCCTCTCTCTGGGTGTATTATGATTTTCTTCAGTGAACAATTGGTACTGGTTTGAGACAATTCTTTGTTGCAGAGAGCCATGTCTATCAGAATTGATCATCATGTAATACTGTTGTTGCTGTGTATAATGATCTCCTGGTTCTGCTCTTTCACTCAGCATCAGTTCATGCAAGTCTCTCCAGGCCTCTCTGAAATTGTCCTGCTGGTCGTTTCTTACAGAGCAATAATATTCCATAACACTCATATACCATAATTTATTCAGCCACTCTCCAATTCATGAGGGGCATCCATTCAGTTTCCAGTTTCTAGCCACTACAAAAAGGGCTGCCACAAACATTCTTGCACATGTGGGTCCTTTTCCCTTTTCTAAGATCTCTTTGGGATATAGGCCAAATAGAAACACTGCTGGGTCAAAGGGTATGCACAGTTTGATAACTTTTTGAGCTTAGCTCCAAATTGCTCTCCAGAATGGTTGGATCCGTTCAGACTTCCACCAACAATGTATTAGTGTCCCAGTTTTCCCACATCCCCTCCAACATTCATCGTTATCTTTTCCTGTCATTTTAGCCAATCTGACAGGTGTGTAGTGGTACCTCAGAGTTGTCTTAATTTACATTTCTCTGATCAATAGTTATTTGGAGCAACTTTTCATATGACAAGAGATGGTGTTAATTTCATCATCTGAAAATTGTCTGTTCATATCCCTTGACCACTTATCTATTGAAGAGTGGCTTGAATTCTTATATATATGAGACAATTCTCTATATATTTTAGAAATGAGGCCTTTATCAGAACCATTAAATGTAAAGATGATTTCCCAATTTGATGCTTCCCTTTTAATCTTGTCCGCATTAGTTTTATTTGTACAGAAACTTTTTAACTTAATATAATCAAAATTATCCATCTGGTGTTCAATTAGGAGTTCCAGATCTTCTTTGCACATAAATTTATTCCATCTTTACAGGTCTAAGAGGTAAACTATATTACATTCCTCTAACTCGCATATAAAATCACTCTTTATATCTAGATCTTGAACCCATTTAGATCTTATCTTGGTATGTGGTGTTAGGTAGGGGTCAAGCCCTAATTTCTTCCACACTAGTTTCCAATTTTCCCAGCAGTTTTTGCTGAATAGTGAGTACTTATGCCAAAAGCTGGGGTGTTTGGGTTTATCAAACACCAAATT
>JAJPUD010033887.1:0-11123 GCA_023553655.1 Myrmecobius fasciatus
TAAATCCAATATATGTATATATATATTTATATAGTTATCTTGCTGCACAAGAAAAATTGGATTAAGAAGGGAAAAAAAACTGAGAAAGAAAACAAAATGCAAGCAAACAACAACAGAAAGAGTGAAAATGCTATGTTGTGGTCCACACAGTTCCCAAAGCCCTCTCTCTGGGTGTCACATTCTCTTAATTTGCTTATGGTTTCACCCTTTATGTGAAAATCATATGCCCATTTTGATCTAATCTTGATGTACAGTGTGACATGTTGGTTTATACTTAGTTTCTGCCATGCTTTTTTACAATTTTCCCAGCAGTTTTTGTTTTAAAATCTTGGATATTTGAGTTTTTCATATAGTAGATTACTATGGTCATAATATAATTTTATATCTAATTTATTTCACTGATCCCCCCACTCTATTTTTTAGCTAGTACCAAGTTGTTTGATAATTTCTGCTTTATAATACAGTTTCATATTTGGTATGGCAAGACCACATTTTTTTGCATTTTCTCTCCACTGATTACCTCGATATCCTTGAACTTTTGTTCTTTCAAATGATTTTTAAAAAATTTTTTCTACCTCTATAAAATAATAGCTTTTTCATGACTCTTTTATGTGAGATAATTTACTAGATTCAATTCCCCCCTCCTTTTTCTTCTGGTGTAATTTTCTTTCTCAATATTTATTTAATTTTGAGGGGTGTCATATCATCAAAGTCATCTTATATTCATACCCTCTACCTACATATAGTCCTCCTAATTGTTCTTATAGTAATAAAGTTCTTAAAAGTTACAAATATTATCTTCCCATTTAAAAATATAAAGTTTGATCTTACTGAATTTTTTATGTTTTTGGGATTTTATGTTCTTGGATTTTTAAAAAAAATTTTATGCTTCTCTTGAGTGTCATATTTGGAGGTTAATTTTTTTTTTACTTAGCTCTGGCCTTTTAATTATAAATGCTTGAAAATCCACTATTTTATTAAGTATCCATTTTCCACCTGAAAGATTATGTTCAATTTTGCCAGTGGTGATTTTTGGTATTCTGTGGCCTCTAGCTCTGTGTGATAAAAAAAGTTCTTTTTCTGGATCAAAGATGACTCAGGTTTGCCACAGTCTCTTGACCACATTAAAAGTTTAGAGGGTCTCTTGATGCTCTGCTGCTCTGCTCTATAGGATTGTGTTTCCTAGTTGTCATAATGAGATGTTAGGGCAAATGTGCCTCTGGGCTAATTAACACATTTCCGACTCTTTTGTTGAAATCACTCACAGACCCACTCAAGCAGCTTTCAAGTGGCATTTATTTATTTCTTTTCTACCTTGAAGTAAAGACTGAGTGCTCTACATGTTCAACCCTCCTTTCCTCCTGTCTTTTTTTGGGATTGGATAAAATTATTTGCACTATTTTGCATTCTTTTTTTCTTCCTCCTTTAATCCTCTATGACAACTAAAATCAAATTACCCCGAGGCTTAGAGAAATATCAACAAGTAATAAAGATATCTGGAGGGTAGAATAAAGCTGGCAATAGCCACTAACATCTCTGCTGCAAGGGAAAAGACTCATTACCCCTATGGTTACACCTTGTAGCAAGAAGAGCATTTTTATCCACATTTTAAGGTACAGACAGAGTAGCAGCTGCAAAGACTGAGTGCTTGGACCAAAAATATACTTGTGAAAGAGGATACATCAAACTAACCTAAGAAAGCTCCCGTAGATATAGAGTGGATAGTTGGATAGAGAAAAGAGTGCCGAATTTGGATTCCCCTGAGTTCAAATCTGGCCTCAGAGCCTTAGTAGCTGTGTGACCCTGTGTCAGTTAACTCTATTTGCCTCAGTATCCTCATTTGTAAAAAGAGCTGGGGAAGGAAATGGCATACATTCTTTGCCAAGAAAACTCCAAATGGGGTCATGGAAAAGTGGACATGACTGAAATGACTGAACAACAACAGAGCTCCCTTGGCCAGAGAGGTACCAGTCCCATTGGGTTCTGAAATCCAAAAGCAGGTGACTGTCAGACTCTCACACCTGTTCACAAGAGCCTGTCTATCTCTCTAACAACTGTTTTCTTTCCAGAAATGGTTGACATATAATTTCTCAGTGGCTGATTCCTCATCAGGGAAGAAAGTTCAATTAACTTGCATGTTTTACCCCCGGGACTTTGGACAACTTTCTTTTTAAAAGTATTGTAGTTACTTGTTTCTTTTTCCTTTCCATTAGAACAAAGATTAAATGGGAGGAAAAGGATTAGTACAATGATCCCTCTTCTGGGAATAAAATGGAAACATTAGAATTGAAAGGAAAGAAAATGAAAGGAGGAAAGACTCAAGATGAGGCAACTAGAGATATCAGAGACAAGACTTCTTAGCTCACATCTGCTAATTGCTTTTCTTTTCCCTCTCTACACCATGCTATGCCATCTATACTATATCTATGCCATGCTATGCTATATATGTATTGGTCTGACTGTGATTTATTTGAACCCAGAATCCCATCTGGTCCATCTGGTTATGACATATACACACAGAATCACATCTGTCTTTGATTTATTTAATCATTGAACCTTTGTCCTCATTTGAGGAAGTTTGGTGGCATAATGGCTACAACAATGGATCAGGATTCAGGAAAACCTAAATTCAAATTCAGCCTCTAACATGCTCATTGTATGACTCCAGGGCAAGTCACTTAATTTCTTTTTGTCCCTGAAGGGTAAGTAGGCATGACTCATAAAATCTGTAAAGCCCATATTATGGGTGTGTTGTGATTCTGGTTCTTTCACTGCTCCTGGGATCCATAGTTCCCTGATGAATCAATCTCTTTCTTCCCCCATGAGTTATCTGCTGCTCCTAACTCTGTGTGAGACCATGTTTCTTTTATGGATCATGGGTGGCTCGATTTTTTCTCATCTGTATATGTGTAAAATACCTACCTCCAGTGGCTGTTGTGAATATAAAATGAGATAATATTTGTAAAAGTACTTTTCAGTTCTTGAGGTATTTTATAAATGCTAGCTTCTCCTCCTCCTCCTCCTCCTCCTTCTCCTTTTCCTCCTCCTCTTTCTCCTCCTCCTTTTCCTCCTCCTCCTTCCCCCCTTTTCTTATTCTTCTCCTTCTCTTCCTCTTCCTCCTCTTTCTCCTCTTCCTCCTCCTCCTCCTCCTCCTTCTCATCTTCTTCTTGTTCTTCTTCTTGTTCTTGTTCTTGTTCTTCTGCTTCTCCTCTTCCTCCTCTTCTTCTTTTCTTCTTCTTCCTCCTCCCCCTCTTCTTCCTCCCCTTCTTCCTTCTCCTCCTTCTGATGATGGTGATGATGGAAGTGGCCACTATGAGACTGAGGCAAAAATGAGTCCCTCCATGATCCCATAGAATGACCTTCTCCAGTCTCAATTTGGACTTGTTATAGCCTACATGTTCTAATCTCTTTACTTGCCTTTGGAAGAAAAGAGCACTGTTCTCAGACTTTCACCTCAAGTAACAGGCACTGCCGTAGGCCAGTGTTCTCTGTGGCTGAAGGCTGTTACCTTAAGGTTGGAGGAGTGTTTTACATTAATCCACTGGGGCAGAAGAAACTCTAGAAAGGTAGAACAACTCTAAAATCCACCAGCTGGCTGCAGTCCCACATCTTTCACAACCACAAAGGAGCTAGCTTGAATTTCCTTATCAGATTGTAAATGTACAAGGTACATACTCATTGCCCACCAAAGATAAAAACTCAGTAGGCTGTTTTGTAACCAAACTAAAGGCACTTATCATCATTCTGTGTATATTCTGGCTCTGTGTTTTTTCCTGGGATCAGGTGTACTGGAGAGCAACGCTGCTATCACCATTTCGGTGCTGTGTGACTTGTCTTTGTGCATATTTCCTCTGAGGCACTAATAAATGGTGTCAAGAATTGTTGTGGCCCTTGATCCCCATCATTTAGTGAAACCCATCAATTTTTTGGCAATGAGCCTCTAAATCTAGTCAAGCTGGTTTTTGGGTGACAGACCCACAGCCTGATATTTAGCACATATTTAAGTCTTTCCCACTTGAACACACACTCCAATACTTGCATACCAATGGCATGGCCTTCAGAGAACTCAGGGTAACCTTTGCCACAATAAGGCATCACAGAATGACTTCAGGTAAACAAACTTTTTTTTTCATATAGCAATCCTGTGAGATAGGTAGTATAAATATGGTTATACCCATTTTGCAGATGAGGAAATCTAGATTGAAGGAAATTACCTTACGACATGACATGATCTCAGATGTCATCTAATTTCCTCCAACCTGGATTTCCTTGGGGAGACCAAGTTCCTATTTCTAAGAGAACAGGTCCCAAATCAGCTGAGGGATGAGTCAGATTCTTTTCCTGTTTATTTCCTTTTCTTCCTCCTTCACTTTCCTGAATTAATTTCAATGCTTAAAAATCCTAAAAAGTATATCTGGGAGTGGAGGTAACAGATAACTCTGCTGTCCCACCTGTCACCATGCTAGAATCCCTGAAAATGTGAGGAAGCATCCCTAACACATGTCCCTAACATGGGTTATTTGTCATGGATAGAACTTTTCTTGTTAAAGAGGAAAAGCTGAAAAGTCAGTCTTAGAAGATGCAATTACCCCTATCTGGATGGATGCATATTTGGAAGATTGCAATACTCCACCCCCATTTTCAGCCCTCCCAAGGACTCAGTCTTGTAAGCAGAATGTCCCTTATGTTTTATTTGGAAATGAGAGTTTTATGCATGGATTTTTTTTTCTTTTTCTTTATTATGCATAATGAATTAATTTGGACAGAAAGTCCTTTGCTATCAATTATAAGAGGTGAAATGGATGGGAAAAATAGATGAATACTTTCATACTCATTTTAAAACTCTTAGCAGTCACATAAATAGACTTCAATCAAGTAACTATCCTGAGTTTCCTGTTTCTTTTCTATTTTCCATTCCTTTGAGTGAAGCAGGAGGAATGGGTTAAGAAGGCATGTGGAAAAAGTTCAGAGCATGATTATGGTGGAAGACTTCATGTCCACAGGTACATTGCACAGATACTACAGGCCCCAGTCTGGCATTTCATTGGAGACTGAGATGACAAGGAAACTTCCTCATGGACATGAGAATGAGAATGGCTTCCACAAGAGAAGGACTAGTAATCTGAACACAGATTCTTACACCATCTTCTCAGAAGTTTCAAATCCCCCTTCTGGCTGCAAAGAAACTTTGTTCAGACTTTCCTTAAAGGATTTATGAAAATTTTGGAAGCTATTGAGACTGAATGAAAGGAGGGGGAAAGATTGTCTAAAAATCCTGAACCATAGGAAGAATGCCTATGGAGTAGCTATCACTGAATAAAAGGCTAGTTTGGGAGATAAGCATTTTTAAAATTAAGTAAACCAAATATTACATTTGTCACAATATGGAAGAGATAAATTTGTATCTATTAACCACATAGAAGAAATGATGAACAATGAAATAGATGGTTTTGTTTTTTAATTAAAGCTTTTTATTTACAAAACATATATATGGGTAATTCTTTTTAAAATTCTTTTTATTTTTATTTTTATTTATTTTTTATTTATTAAAGCTTTTTATTTGCATAACATATGTATGGGTAGTTCCTCAACATTGATCCTTACAAAGCTATCCGTTACAAATTTTCCTCCTAGTCCCCTCCCTTCCCCTAGATGGCAGGAAGTCCACTACATGTTAATTATGTTAAAATACTTGACAAGTCGAATATATGTATACATATTTTTACAGTTATCTTACTGTGCAAGAAAAATCAGATCTACAAGAAAAAAAAACTGAGAAGGGAAACATAATGCAAGCAAACATCAATAGAGAGCATGAAAATGTTAGGTTGTGGTCCACATTTCACATCCCTCTCTCTGGGTATATATGGCTTTCTTTACTGAACAATTGGAACTGCTTTGAAGCATTTCATTGTTGAAGAGAGCTATGTCCATCAGAACTGATCATCATATAGTCTTGTTGTTGCTGTGTATGATGATCTCCTGGTTCTGCTGATTTCACTCAGCATCAGTTCATGCAAGTCTCTCCAGGCCTCTCTAAAATCAACCTGCTGGTCGTTTCTTACAGAACAATAATATTCCATAACATTCATATACCATAATTTATTCAACCACTCTCCAATTGATGGGCATCCCTTCAGTTTCCAGTTTCTAGCCACTACAAAAAGGGCTGCCACAAACATTCTTGCACATGTGGGTCCCTTTCCTTCCTCTAAGATCTCTTTGGGATATAAGCCCAATAGAAACACTGCTTGGTCAAAGGGTATGCACAGTTTGATAACTTTTTGAGCATAGTTCCAAATTGCTCTCCAGAATGGTTGGATCCATTCACAGTTCCACCAACAATGTATCAGTGTCCCAGTTTTCCCACATCCCCTCCAACATTCATCATTATCTTTTCCTGTCATCTTAGCCAATCTGACAGGTGTGTAGTGGTATCTCAGAGTTGTCTTAATTTGCACTTCTCCGATCAATAGTGATTTGGAGCAACTTTTCATATGACTAGAAATGGTTTTAATTTCATCATCTGAAAATTGTCTGTTCATATCCTTTGACCATTTATCGATTGGAGAGTGGCTTGAATTCTTATAAATATGGAGACAATTCTCTATATATTTTAGAAATGAGGCCTTTATCAGAACCCTTAAATGTAAAGATGATTTCCAAATTTATTTCTTCCTTCTTAATCTTGACTGCATTGGTTTTGTTTGTACAAAAACTTTTAAACTTAATATAGTCAGAATTATCTATCTGGTGTTCAATTAAGAGTTCCAATTCTTCTTTGGACATAAATTTATTCCATCTCCACAGGTCTGAGAGGTAAACTATCCTATGTTCCTCTAATTTGCTTATAATATCACTCTTTATATCTAAATCATGAACCCATTTAGATCTTATATTGGTGTGTGGTGTTAAGTGTGGGTCAAGCCTTAATTTCTTCCATACTAGTTTCCAATTTTCCCAGCAATTTTTGTCGAATAGTGAGTACTTATCCCACAAGCTGGGGTCTTTGGGTTTATCAAACACTAAATTGCTATAGTTATTGCCTAGTTTGTCCTGTGATTCTATCCTATGTCACTTGTCGACTACTCTATTTCTTAGCCAGTACCAAATGGTTTTGATGACCGCTGCTTTATAATATAGTTTTAGATCTGGTACAGTAAGGCCACCTTCAACAGCCTTTTTTTTGTTCTTCCAAATTAATTTTGCTACTATTTTTTCTAGATCTGTAAAATAATTTCTTGGGAGTTTGATTGGTATGGCACTAAATAAGTAAATTAGTTTGGGTAGTATTGTCATTTTTATTATATTCGCTCGGCCTACCCATGAGCACTTGATGTTTTTCCAGATGACTAGGTCTGACTTTATTTGTGTGGAAAGTGTTTTGTAGTTTAGTTCGTATAATTCCTGACTTTAAAAAAGTCAGATAGATTGGCAAATATTTTTTACTATCAACCGTTCTTTTAAATGGAATTTCTTTTTGTATCTCTTGCTGCTGAACTTTGTTGGTAATATATAAAAATGCTGATGATTTATGTGGATTTATATTGTAACTTGTAACTAAAGTTGTGAATTGTTTCTAGTAATTTTTTAGTTGAGTCTCTAGGGTTCTCTAAGTATACCATCATATCATCTGCAAAGAGTGATAATTTGGTTTCCTCATTACATACTCTAATTCCTTTAATCTCTTTTTCTTCTCTTATTGCCAAAGCTAACATTGCTAATACAATATTAAATAGTAATGGTGACAGTGGGCAGCCTTGTTTCACTCCTGATCTTATTGGGAATGGTTCTAGTTTGTCTCCATTACATATGATGCTTGCTGATGGTTTTTAAGTAGATGCTACTAATCATTTTAAGGAAAAGTCCATTTATTCCTATACTCTCTAGTGTTTTTAATAGGAATGGGTGTTGGATTTTATCAAATGCTTTTTCTGCATCTATTGAGATAATCATATGATTTTTGTTAGTTTGGCCATTAATATAATTTATTATGCTGATAGTTTTCCTAATATTGAACCAGCCCTGCACTCTTGGTATAAAATGAATCCTACTTGGTCATAGTGTACTATCCTGGCAATGACTTTGTGTAATATTATTGCTAATATCTTATTTAAGATTTTTGCATCAATATTCATTAGGGAAATTGGTCTATAGTTTTCTTTCTCTGTTTTTACCCTACCTGGTTTAGCTATCAGCACCATATCTGTATCATAGAAGGAATTTGGTAGTATACCTTCTTTCCCTATTTTTTCAAATAGTTTATATAGTATTGGAATTAATTGTTCTTTGAATGTTTGGTAGAATTCACATGTAACTCCATTTGGCCCTGGAGATTTTTTCTTAGGGAGTTGATTAATAGCTTGTTTTATTTCTTTTTCTAAAATGGGGCTATTTAAATAATTTATTTCCTCTTCTGTTAATTTGGGCAATCTATATTTTTGTAGATATTCCTCCATTTCATTTAGATTATCAGATTTATTAGCATAAAGCTGGGCAAAGTAACTCCTGATTTTTTTTTTGCTTTTCTGCTGAGGCAATTGGGGTTAAGTGACTTGCAGAGAGTCACACAGCTAGGGAATGTTAAGTGTCTGAGACCAGATTTGAACTCAGGTCCTCCTGACTTCAGGGCTGGTGCTCTATCCACTGCACCACCTAGCTGCCCCTAACTCCTGATTATTGCTCTAATTTCCTAGTCATTGGAGGAAAGTTCTCCCTTATCATTTTTGAGACTAACAATTTTATTTTCCTCTTTCCTTTTTCTAATTAAATTAACTAAAGGCTTTTCTATTTTGTTGGTTTTTTCATAAAACCAACTCTTAGTTTTATTTATTAATTCAATAGTTTTCTTATTTTCAATTTTATTAATCTCCCCTTTTATTTTTAGAATTTCCAATTTGATATTTAATTGAGGGTTTTTAATTTGTTCTTTTTTCTAGTTTTTTTTTTTAATAGTAAGCCCAATTCATTGATCTTCTCTTTCTCTATTTTATGCAAGTAAGCATCTAGAGATATAAAATTACCCCTTATAACCACTTTGGCCGTATCCCACAAATTTTGGTATGTTGTTTCATTATTGTCATTCTCCTGGTTGAAATTATTTATTGTGTCTATGATTTGCTCTTTCACCCATTCATTCTTTAGGATTAGATTATTTAATTTCCAATTAACCTTTGGTCTATTTTCTCCTGGCCTTATTTTGCATGTGATTTTTATTGTATCATGATCTGAAAAAGATGCATTTACTATTTCTGCTTTTCTGCATTTGATTTTTGAAGTTTTTATGTCCTAATACGTGGTCAATTTTTGTATAAGTTCCATGAACCGCAGAGGAAAAAAGTAAACTCCCTACTGTCTCCATTCAATTTTCTCCAAAGATCTATCATACCTAACTTTTCTAACAATTTGTTTACCTCCCTAATTTCCTTCTTATTTATTTTGTGGTTTGATTTATCTAATTCTGAGAGAGCAAGGTTGAGATCCCCCACTAGTATAGTTTTGCTATCTATTTCTTCTTGCATCTCTCTTAATTTCTCCTCTAGGAATTTGGATGCTATACCATTTGGTGCATATATACTTAGTATTGATATTGCTACATTATCTATGGTACGATTTAGTAAAATATAGTTTCCTTCCTTATCTTTTTTGATTAGATCTATCTTTACTTTTACTTGATCTGAGATCAGGATTGCTACCCCTGCTTTTTTTTTTTTTGTTCACCTGAAGCATAATAGATTCTGCTCCAGCTTTTTACCTTCATCCTGTATGTGTCTCTATGCTTTAGATGTGTTTCTTGTAAACAATATATTGTTGGATTCTGGCTTTTAATCCAGTCTGCTATCTGCTTCCATTTTATGGGAGAGTTCATCCCATTCACATTCACAGTTGAAATAACTAACTTTGTACTTCCTGCCACCTTATTTACTCAAGTTATGCTTTTCTCTTTCCTTTCCCCTTTCTCTCTTCCCCTCTCCCTAGTATTTTGCTTTTGATGACCACCTCCCCCAAACAGTCCTCCCCCTTTTGGAGCCCCCCCTTTTTACTCCTTTCCCTTGCTTCTTCTATTTTCCCTTCTATTAGTCTATCCCTTTCTTTTCCTCCTTTCTCTCCCACTTCCCAAATGTATCTGATATACTCTTTTAGAGCCCAATCTGATGAGAGTAAGATTTACACAATGCTCATCTCCCTCCCTTCTTTCCCTCAATTATATTAGGTTTTCTTTGCCTCTTCATGAGATTTTACCTTATTTTTACCTCCTTTTTTTAAACCTTATTTTATCACCTTTTCCCTCTTTTTTCCAGTATGATAGTCTTTCCACTTCTAGTTTTCTTTTTCATATTATCAAAGTAATATCAAATTATACCCCAATCTTTAAGTATACCTGTAGTAGAAATATAGCTCTCAAGAGTTCTTTCCTTTTTACCTTTTTATGCTTCTCTTGAGTTCTGTGTTTGGAGGTCAAATTTTTTGTTCAGATCTGGTCTTTTCATTAGAAATAGGTGAAATTCTCCTGTATCATTGAATGACCATCTTCTTCCCTTGAAGATGATGCTCATTTTAGCTGGATATCTTATCCTTGGCTTTAATTGAAGTTCCTTTGCCTTTTGGAATATCTGGTTCCAGGCCCTTCGATCCTTCAATGTGGAGGCTGACAGATCTTGTGTGATTCTCATTACAGTTCCTTGGTATTTGAATTGTTTCTTTCTAGCTGCTAGCAATATCTTTTCCTTGGTGCCATAATCCTGAAATTTAGCCACAATATTCCTTGGGGATTTAAATTTGGGGTCTCTTTCAGGAGGTGATTGGTGAATTCTTTCCATGGTGATTTTGCCTTCTGATTCTAAATCATCAGGGTAGTTTTCTTTCAAGATTTCCTGGAAGATAGTGTTTAGATTCTTTTTTTCATCATGGCTTTCAGGAAGTCCAGTAATCCTTAGATTGTCTCTCCTAGATCTATTTTCCAAGTCAGTTGTTTTTCCTAGGAGACATTTCATATTTTCTTCTATTTTTTCATTTTTTTTGTTTTTGTTTGACTGATTCTTGAAGTCTTATTGAGTCATTCACTTGCATTTGTTTAATTATAATTTTTAATGTATTATTTTCTTCAGTTACCTTTTTTAGCT